>JAOTRH010086030.1:0-16860 GCA_034768845.1 Heliamphora exappendiculata | reverse complement strand
ATGTAAGAGATGCAATTAGATAATATTCAAAAGCTTCTGAAAGGGCCTTACAGAATATCTCTCCTGACCATTACTCAACACCCGATGCAATGTAGACCTGGAGAAAATCAAACAAGTTACCCACGTGTCGTAAAATTATAATCCCAACACCCCAAAGCATGTAAGGTATGAGCAAAACCAACAATATGGTGGTGGCAATAAGGATTTATTGTTCCGGAATTTGATAAAGTAGGCATGACCCATATTTTACTCAATATTCATCCTGTGTAAAAACTCAACAAAATGTAAAATCTATGGATGGTTGTCATGAAGCTCCTAACATCTTCTCCTGCTTTCAAATGGAGAAGAGCATAAATATGAACATTGAGAAAGCACGATACCTGAAAATGCAGTTGCTCCAGCGCTCCAGCATGTCAGCTAGATTCACTATAAATGCTCTGAAAGATACCAATCATCGAGAACTAAGACACTGTATTAGTAACGGAAATGATTCATCCTACATCAAAATATAGTAGTTAAAAGTAATATGTGGTCTCCTTCACATAACTTCTGTGCACAATCACAAGCATGAAGAAAAATTAGACTAGTGCCATAAAGGTATTTTATTGTCCATAAGTATAAAGAGTTAGAATTAATACAGACTAGCAAACATTCTCTGATACCAGCAGTTTCCCTGTTTATTTGTCAATGGTCAATTGTATATTATGATGTGTGATTTTGTTATTCATAATAAAAGGTTCTATTCAACATAACAATACATGCATTCCAAAGGCAGTTATACCTGCTAGACCACAACGCGCCATGTAACACGACACACAATACATATATATATGTGTGTGTGTGTGTGTGTGTGTGTGTGTGTGTGTGTGTGTGTGTGTGTGTGTGTATTGAAGGGGGTCGGGAGATATAAGGCCGACCTCGCATCCACCTCAGCACAGTAACCCTTGGCTCAGAGCTTGGTCCGGCCGACCATCAGAGTCTCCCGAACTAAAACAGCCCGGGTACTCAGAGCTGACTTACACGAACCCCAAGATATAAGCAGCCAAGCTCAGAGATCGTATACCTAGACCTGACACCACCGTCATCGTGTCAAAAGTGGTTGACCAAGTCCCAAGAGCAGAATGTCAAGAGTTGGTCAGATCCCATACAGGGCCCAAAAGCAAAAGGAAAGTCCTGACAATGCAAAAAGAACAGTCAACCCAATCATTAATGAGGGTTCAACTTTAATTGACCAGGTAGTAATTGACCGGGTAGGGGCAAAAGAACGACCTGACCCAAGTCAGGTTGGGTCAAAGCCACATTATAAAAGGAGAGAGGCCAACAATCCAAGTACGCGCAACATATCTCTTTGAGCCAAAGCTCTATCCGTTGATTCGCCTTTAAATCTAAGACTAATCTAAGACTCAACTTTTTTGTGACGAAATATTAAATGCAACGATTTTATTTAATTTTTACCAACGAAACTTTTGTCGCAAATGTCAAATATTTAGCGAGGAATTTAATTTTTGTCTCCAAATGTCAAATTTTTAGCGAAGAAATACATTTTCGTCCCAAGGTACTTTCTGCAACGACTCTATGATGACGAAAACGTTAAGGACGTTTTTTCATCTCTAATTGTATTATCGAGAAAATACATATATTTGGAATCGAAATTGATTCGTTATAAATGACTCAATTTGTTGTAGTGAAATCTAAGACTAATCTCATCATCGGAGGACTCTCTGGTTGAGCAACCGGCGGGACATCTCTAACCGTTCCTTGTGTAGGTGCACGTGGACCACTCTCACCCACTCACAGCAAGCGAGGACGGAACAGTAGATCTTAATTGTTATCTAATGGTTGCAACAACTGCTATAGCACAAAATCCACAAAATAATAATGCTAATGTAGAATAACTATTAATTGCTGGTTTTTCTAGCCAACTCAAAGGTTGGTGAAATAATTATCTCACTGAATATCAAAGAACATTAATTTTAACTACCATAAAAAGAGATGAAGAAGAAAATCCTCTAACAAAAAATAATTTACCCATCAGTGATGTAACAACTTCAATTACTGCTATGATCCAATATTTTGTTGGTAACACTTAAATTGTTCTTGAAAGAGGTAAAGAATTATTAATAATTTAAGATGTCCCACTTTAACACATTTTTTATGGTATAAAGATGTATTCTTATCAAAATTATATCAACGTAATAATACAAACCAAGACTTTTGGAAAGAAAGATTTCTTGCTGGCCTTCCTACCCTCTTTGCTGAAAAGGTAAAAAACAAAATAAGAAATAAAAATCAAGATTTAATACCTTATCATCAATATACCTATGGAGAACTAATATCAGAAATTTGTGCTAAAGGATTAGTCCTTTTCAATGATAAAAAATTAAAAAATCAATTAAAGAAAGAAAAAAGATGAGGTAAAACTGAGTTAGGTCAATTTTGCTATCAATTTGGCTATAATACAATTAAATCCCCTTTGGATGGTGATAAAAAGGTAAGGAAAAAAAAACATTATAAGTATAATAAATATAAATCACAATATATATATAAACCTAAATATAAGAAATGATAGACCATATAAATCATATTCTCATAATAAACAAAAAACAAAATATCAAAAACCTAAACCATACAAAAAATCAAATAAAAATCAAAGATCAACAAAGCAAGCAACAAGAAGTAAAAAAGATATATCTTGTTAGAAAAATGGTAAAATAGGTCCCTTTGCAATAAATGTCATACTAAGCAAATAATAAATGAATTATCATGTTCAGATGAATTAAAAAAGCAATTATATAATTTATTATTAAACTCAAATCCTCCAAGTAATAATGCAGATAGTCAATCAGAATACTCCGACACTGATAATTCCAATTATTCATTTGAATTAGAAGAATTAAATCACGATATTGATACAACATCAAGTGAATCTGATGAAGAATCATCTTCAAAATGCTGTAATAATTGTCAAACACAGAATGATTATTATTAGACTATATTAAATATGAATGGACTATCAATAAATGTATTATCTAAACCAAAATAAGAAATTTTAGATACACTTAATCAAATTAATAATCCAGAAATAAGAAAAGATATAATTCTTAAATATATGGAACAAGTCACCAATAGAACACAACATTTACTTCCTACTCCTCCATAGCCTAAATTTGATTTTTAAAATGTATTAAAAAGATAAGAAAAACAACCAACTCTAACTCTAACCATTCCTGATATATATTAAGAATTAAATCAATTAAAACAAGATATTAAACAATTACAACAAAGAATTTTTATATTAGAAAATGAAAAAAGAGATCCAATCAACTTTGCCTTTGATCTCTTCCCCATGTACACAAGAAAGCACAAATGTTATACACAATGGTAAAAATAAAAATAAAGGAATTATTATCCGCGAACTAAAAGAATCCAATCCAAACTCAGCAATAAATGAAACTAATTTTCCCTCATTAAATCAGATAATGTTTCAAAAATGGTATATTAAAATTCATTTAGTAATTCAAGATGATTTTATAGTAGATGCTATGACACTTGTGGATTCTGGTACAAATTTAAATTGTATCCGTGAAAAATTAATTCCCACTAAATATTTTGAAAAAACTATACAAAATCTACATACTGCTAATGGCAGTTCAATGAAAATTAATTATAAATTATCAAATGTTTATATTTGTAATCAAAGAGTCTGTCTTCAAACTGAATTTGTATTAGTTTAAGATTTATTACAACATATAATATTGGGAACACCATTTTTAACTATGATTGCTCCTTTGAAAGTTACTCACCAAGGTATTCAAACAAAATTATTGGAGGATCAAGAAATTAATTTTCCTTTTATATTTCCTCCTCAACTTCATACTTTACAAGAATTAAAAACTAATCTCATTTTTAAACAAAAACAAATACATTATTTACAAAAAGAATTATCTTACTCTCAAATTGAAGAACAATTAACAAAATTTGAAACACAACAAATAGAATATTTTTAAAAAATTTATGAAAAAGATTTATGTTCCAATATTCCCCATGCCTTTTGGCATTGTAAACAACACATAGTTCAATTACCTTATAAACTTGATTTCCAAGAAAAATTTATTCTTACAAAAGCTCGTACATCACATATGGATACTAATCAATTAGAATATTGTAAAAAAAAATTCAAGACTTACTAGACAAAAACCTTATTCGTCCAAGTCAATCACTATGGTCTTGTGCCGCTTTTTATGCAAACAAAAATACTGAATTAAAAAGGCGTACACCAAGATTAGTAATAAATTATAAACTTTTAAATAAAGTTTTACAATGAATTAGGTATCCTATTCCTAATAAAAAAGATTTATTGAATCGTTTAAATCAAACAAAAATATTTTCTAAGCTCGATATGAAATCTGGCTTGTGGCAGATTCAAATAGATGAAAAAGATCGATATAAAACTGCATTCACAGTGCCCTTTGGCCATTATGAATGGAATGGAATGCCTTTTGGCTTAAAAAATGATCCCTCGAAATTTCAAAAAATAATGAATGATATTTTAATATTTTCTCCATCTATACCACAGCATATAAAACATTTACATATATTTTATAATATTATTCAAGCAAATGAATTAGTATTAGGCGCTCCTAAAATGAAACTATTCCAATTAAAAGTTCATTTTTTAGGTCATAATATTACTAAACGAACAATAATTCCAATTGATAGATCTATAGAAATTGCAAGTAAATCTCCTTATGAAATTCTTAATAAAACTCGATTACAAAGATTTTTAGGTTGTTTAAATTATATCTCTGAATTTTATCAAGATGTATAAAGATACTAAATTATTATATTAGAAATTAAAAAAATATCCAAAACCATGGACACTTCAACACACCAAAACTATTCAAAAGATTAAACAACATGCTAAACAATTGCCATGTTTATGTTTACCCATTTCTAATGCTTTAAAAATAGTTGAGATAGATGCCTCTGATATTAGATATGGTGATATCGTAAAACAACTTTATCAAGGTAAAGAGAAATTAGTGCGTTATACCAGTGGAGTGTGGAAACGCACTCAAATTAATTATTCTACTATTAAAAAGAAAATTTTAGCTATTGTCTTATGCATCACTAAATTTGAAAGTGATTTATTAAATCAAAAGTTTTTATTAAAAAATGATTGTAAAGCTGCAAAAGATGTTTTACAAAAAGATGTTAAAATTATTGCTTCAAACCAAATATTTGCTCACTGGCAAGCGATTTTAAGCATATTTGATTTTGATATTGAATTTATTAAAGGCGAATCAAATTCACTCCCTGACTTCTTCACTCGAGAATTTTTGCATGGATCACAATCCACACTATCAATTTATATGATGTCAACATCTTCCAAGGTAAATACCCCGAGAAATCCCACACGCACACAGCAAATTAAGGATAAAACACCCCTTAATTTTGCCTCAAAAGCATAGCCTCAATATATCCCTAATGAAACCCTACTCCCCCTTACACCTCTCAAAGAACAGGATTTTAAGGCGATTTAATCAAAGAGCGATAGAGAAAAGCCATTGGCCTTGGCCAAAATTATCGGCAATTATTTGCCACCTAAATGGTACATCTCAAATGTATCCAGCCCAAACAGGATTTTTTATGAAACGATCTTATTAGAGACCGGTTCAATTAAAATCTAGCACAATTCAAATGATAATGGTATTACCATTAATTATTCGAAGTGTGTTATCCAAAAAATAATTTCAAAATCTGATTGGGGTCGTGGCGAAAATTTTAATAAAAATTTCAAAAGTGATGCCATTAGACCTAGATCTTATAATTATTATGATTATCAAAAGTCTTTTATCATGTTTTTTATTTACAAAATCAAGCCATGAAACATTCGTTGTTTGTAAAATTTTGTAACAATTTTGACTCTTATATTCCATATTGTTTCCACACTTGATGGAATGAATTTGGTCCTTCTCAGCAAATTTTGCCTCCAATCCTCAAAGAATCATTTGAGACTTATTCTCAATTCTCTCATCCATTAAGTCCATTTTTATATTTCATTGCTGATTTCTCACTTCCATAGTTGTTCCAATGGAAGTTCACCATTTCTATGTCCAATAATATTCCTGATTTATCTCAGGAATATACTTTCAAATGGTGGGATAAATTCGAGATTCCAAAAGAATATTATCCCAATAATCTGAAAGCTTATTATCAAACTACGTTTGTTCAAAAGGAAATCAATGCTCAGCTAGATGCTGATGATCTCTTAGGAGAGATGATTTCCACTCATAATGATCATTCTCCTCAATCCAATGAAGATGATTGTTTTGGGATAAATTTTGATTCTGCTTCGTTATACAAAGCAGCCAGAAGCCTAATTTTCCTCATGTTCTCTCTTATCTTCAAAAGTATCATTATTATTCTAAAGATTCTTCCCATCAAGACTGTCAAAGTTTTCCTCCACTGATTGATGCTCTTGTCGGCCAAAATCGTCTCTTTTCATAAAGAGATTTCCATTATTATTTCCGCTGGACAATGCGTGCCAAGTCTCAAGATTCGTTCTCAAAATGTCTACATACGACAAATAACTTTTCCCCAATTTCAAATGATGCTGCTCAAAGTTTTCAAGATGCTCTTTCAAACGTCTCAAAAAGCAAATTTTCAACAGTACCATGTCGGATAAAAGTCAGAAGTTCTACAATAGGATTCCTCCTCCAATGCTCCAGAGTGTCGCACAGTACCACTATTGCCTTGGATGCTCAAACAGTGCCCAACCAAGAACTATTCATGAATAGTTAAAAGTTAAAAGATAAACAGTATTTGTAATTATTTGCTTTTCTTGTTTATTTTCTTTATTTCATTTGGTTTGAAGTCCGCCTTGCATCCAGTATCTATATAAGGAGACTGAGAACTCATTTGTTTCTCAAAACTAGGTTAGCTACCACTTTCCCTCTTTGTTTATAAACTTTGTCCCTCTGTAAAAACTCCCTTCTACCTTCTACCAATCTTGTGTAGGTTTTCAATATAATTTTATGTTTTGTGTGCTTCTTGGGCCTGGTTATGGTATCAGATAACTGAATATTAGAGTGTGTAGCGGGATGTGGTTGTTAGAGTATATGGGATAGTGGTTCGGTTAGCGATTAAGAAAAAGGGGTATTAGATTTCTATAAATATATTATATTATACAAGAAAGGAGATAGAAATTTTGGTGGAATACCGAAGCAAGAGAGAGCTAATGAAGTATTGTTTCTTTATGTGTTTCGCTTTTTTCTTGCTCCAATGGTTACGATCTCTGGTTGGTATATCTCTTTTCTTTTTAAAACATTTTCGTCGTTCTCTTTTTAGCTTTTCTTCAGGTAGTGTGGTTGCTGGTAATCACATATAGGGGTGTGCAAACAACCTGTCAATTTGCTTTAATCTGCCAACTCAACCCAACCTACATGGGTTGTGTGATTGAGTGAGTTGGGTTAGGGGATTGAGTGAAGAAATAAGGTGGATTGGTTGCGGGTTTATATCTCAACCAGCCTATAGTATATATTAATCATCACATTTCTATATACGATGAATCTCTACCTTATATACATATTTTCATTTATATATTTTTAATAATTTATAAAGTAACAAATTAAAATATTTATGATTTTAATCATTACTTTATATATTGTGAATATTTTTTCAATAAGTACTCAAAATGTTATTGTTAGAGATATTTATTCCATCCACAAAGGTTATTATGAAATGGACGACACCCTTGAATGGAGAAGAAATCAATACCCAAAATGACGACAAATAACACTCTACCCCAATCCTGAGTTTACTCTTCTAAATGGGTTCAAAGCACGTTGCATACGATTGGTTATCAGTTATTAAAATACAAGTATGAAAAACATTATAAAAAGGTAAATTTTTTGGCATATCAATTAAGAGAGATAAATCGATAAATATGTAACTTTCTTCAAATGGGATAAGCATCAGCTACATCAAATATAATTGTGCATACCCAACAAGATGTTTATTTCACAGATTAATTCCATCCACAAAGGTTATTATTATTGTTGCTGAGTGATTGCTGATATTTTTAGTTAGTTTTTTGCTCAACTTGTTAAATGTGATTTTTTTTAAATGTAATGAGTTTTTTATTTTTTAGAAACTAAGTTAAAAAAATAATTTTAAAGTATAATACATTTTCATCCCGATAAACCGTTCAAACCGCAGGTTGAAACCGCCAAAAAACATCACTCAATCCGTTGGCTTTGATAATTAGTGGGTTGGTGGTAGATTGAAAGAGTTTTCTCCACCGCCCCGCTCCAACCCGCGCACACCCCTAATAATCACTGAGAAAACGAGGAAGAGAAAGGAAAGAGAAAATGGGGGAGGCAATGGGTCGTGAAGTGTTTTTTTCTAAAAAAATAAAATAAGTATATATATAATATTGTACGGTGCAAACATGTTGTACAAGCAATTGATGGTAAAATCTTATTTTATAGGTAGTAAAATGGAATGGCAGAGAGAACATTAGTAGATGTGATGTTAACTTTTCTGTGCAAGTGTACTGCTGCCAGAATCGGTGGAGTTTGAGTATATAGCATAATGAGTGGTCAGCTAGACTATTATATATAATTGTCTATTTGTGAACCAAGAAGTGTCTTATTAATACAAATAAAATATATAAATATATAAATATATTAAACAAAAGGGTAGGTCACTAGAGAATTGATAATTGAATTTAATTATTTTTACGTACTTAAACGTGTAAATAGTTAATTGCAAAGATCAACGGTAGAACTTAACCCGATTATTATAATACTTTAATATGTTATTATCTTAATAAAGTTTGGGATAATTACTTGTTTTGATTAAACTAACATTATATATTAAATAAATATTAAATATTAACTTGAATTAAATAATACTATAAGAAACGTAACACGAGCTAAATCTTAACGGAGGGTTTGTTTAGCCTTTAAATATTGTTTGAATTGAACGTTAATTAATAGTAGTCTTTTATATTTGTATAATTCAAGGTGGCATCTATTTCATATATCTTTTTGTTGATACGCATGATACGTTGTTTAGATCCAGATAAGTGGTTTAATATGCTATGTATTTTGTAAAATTTATCTCATATTCCTATCGTGGTTCGCCCCCTTCCCTGGACCCCGCATACGCGAGAGCTTCTACACCAGGCTACCCAAAAAAACTATAAATTCATTTCAATATGAATATATAAATTTGTGATATAAATTTTATGGTATAAAAATTATTTTAACTTTTTTGTATGTTACATGAAGCTTTTCGTACACATCCATGTGGTGTGAGTTATGAGATTCTATTTTAGGATCATGTTAAAAGTCTAAAAGACACACCCTCTACAGAAATGACTCCGATCGCTAGGGAAAAAACCTGGCCATGTACTTGTGGTGACTCTAGTGCTCAACGGTTTAAATGACAACCCTAGTGTTGTCAAGTCATAAGTGACCTGAACCGAATCGTCTTAGAGAAAAAACTCAAACGCCATCTCGTTGTGACTCTAAATTCAATATTTGATCTAATAGGCCGAGGATGCCTACATTTTAGGTATATGTAGCACTGAATATTTATTTTATTTATGGTTTCCACATAATATAAATGATCATATTATTATCACTATTGTGGTGTTGATTATATTGATTACTCATTATTAGCTCTAAGAAATGGTAAATTTATTCACAAATTGTATTTAATGAAAAGTATGAATTTGACAAAAAGAAGAAAATATTTTGTAATACGATGTGATTTAATTCTGCTCAATTGTATGCCATAATGTTTCAATTGAAAATATTTAAGATATCCCATTTTAGAATTGTATCCTAATTTGTATGCTTACCATTCACTGAACTGTGGACTGACGTTGTATTTTAACATTTCAGCTGATTAGTCAATATTACTAGTGGAAGATTATGTGGTATTATGTGACCCAACTTTAGTGACCTTTTAGGAATTATATTTTTCTTCACATATTTCTTTTAGTTAGTATTTTCCAGTTGACTAGTTTTTTTTTGGTTAACTCATGCTTGGATGGTGGATTTTAGTGAGTTGTTTGTGACTCACAAGATCTTTGTTTCGATTTGAATTTCAGTTTACTCAAGTTATGCATATTTCAGAACTCCATATATATTTTTGTATTTTGTTTTGATCTTTAGGCTTTCGTGATCTATTAGATCAAGACCTATAGTCCACAGCCGGTCATGGCTCCGAATTCGGGATGCGACACGCCATAGATGCATACTCACATGCTCATAAAAGGAAAAGAACTAGAACCAAATGTGATATTGTAACTACATTATCAGGAAACTAATCTCTGAATATCCCATTCGCTTACCCTTTTAATGGTGCTACAAATTCCCATTTTTGAGGTTTAGCATCCTTATCCTTGCATATCTGTAATAAACTAAAAACATTACGATCATTTTTCCACACAAAATAGAAGAAATGTAGTCCAAATTTCAGCTATATCTGTACTTGGAGACCATAGACGTCGTCTGTTGCCAAGAGTGTCATAAAACCAAAATCAGAATGAGCACCTGCTCCATATATTCCCTTCACGGGATCAGAAACTCTACCTGAAGAATATCCAAACACCCGTGACGATACAAATTATATCAACTACATTCGGATTCCATGATCTTAATTTGATTTTCACCTTCATAATGTAGCAGACGCAAGGCTGCAAGTGGTTTCCCAAGAATTTTTTGTTGATCAAAATAGTCAACCTCCAGGTTAAGTGCAAGAGCCATGATCCTCGCAATTACTTTTGCCACCTTTCTGCATGTAGATATAAGATATTTGAGGAAGATGAGGTATAAGAATTTATGAAACACAGATCATGTTATCCTATTAATTCAGAACCCTATGAACAACTACACTCGTACAAATGAAACTGAAAATATGATTCCAACAAGAAGCCACAAAGCTTAAATGGCAGTTCAAATTAAAACAAAAACTTGATAGGTGATTCCTACTTTTACAAACCAATTACTAGTAGTAAAGGACAATACCTTCCACTAGAACACCTCTAGAGATTGGTTTTATGCATGCCTTAATTTTACAGTGGTGTTTATAAATGCACCACAGTAGTTAAAATGATTTTCTCAACCTTGATTCTCTGTTATTCTCCCCGAGTTTTGCAGCATATTTGATGCTATTTTGAGTTGCCGATCACATTCAGAATCGTTATATATAAAGATACTACATTCTTCAGAAAATGAAGTGTAAGAATTGAAGTCGAGTCCTTTTAACAATTCATAAAATGTAATACACCCTACAAGTGTTCATAATAGGAAAATGAATCTTCATAGCCTTGGAATCATATTCTCATCCATCACTAGAAAATTTTCATGGTAGGAAAGGAATTTGGTGTATACAGGAAGAATATTCTATAATCCATCACCATGAAGTTATCGTGGCAATGAAGAGCTTGGTGGACTACAAGTATCCACTCTTCAGCCAAGCTCCGCAGGATCCAGGCTGCCATCAAGACCATATGGGGAAAATGCAAGAGTTCTCTCCTTCGGTTCTTGAGTCTATGCTCATAGCTCACATGATAATCTTCCTAGTTAAAGTCGCCCGTTTGAAACGACTATTCTGTACGTAGCCATACTTCAGTATTCACAAAAGTGATAATTATTTGACAGGAAATTCTCCTTCCCATACTGTGATATCTTCCAAGAAACATTCACCCAATGCAATACTTTAAATTGCCAATAAGTAGTCATATTAGATAACAATAAGATGATCCAGCGTACCTACTCATGCATCCAAAACATGAGAAGATATTCAATTTTTTTTATATGAAGAGACATAATGCTCGGTTGATCTTACACGTACATCCGTCAACAGTATCTAAAGTTCGTTACAAAAAGACAAGCTTGATGGGACTTACAGTGCCTCTCGGTGATATTTCTCCATAACTTCCCTCCATCCGGGCAAAATATCTTTCAAATAGTAACAAAGTGCCAAGGGATTAATAAAGTTCACAAAATAAATTACATGTAGACTGCAGCCATGCTTACACCGCTTCCAGAAAAATTGAGATAGAGAGAGCACAAATTGAGACAGGGCATGTGCTGTTCACATTTCTCAATGCAAAGCTTATTAGTTCTCAAACTTAAAATAGCTTTCGTAAGTTACCTGCAGTAGGCCAGATATTTGGTCCATATAAAGGCTTTTGTGCGTCAGGATCACTTTCAGGTACTTCTACACCAATATAATATCCCTCCTTAAAATCTCCTACATCCTTAAAACAGGATAATCAGTATTTTGTTTCAAGATGAAAATTGGAACTTCTGCAGTGAAGAGTTCAATATATAAATAACAATTATCTTGATAGGACATTCCCTTTTCCACTTATGGCTACATTGTTGGTGAAACAAGTGTGTAATATACTAATGTCATAGAAAATGATAGTAGCACCAACCATGGATTTGATTGACAGGATCCAAATGTTCATCTAGAGTGGGAGTGTAACCCCGATCTTTCTTGTTCCTAAGAAGCTTCATTTTCTCACTTATGGGGAGATCAAAAAACCTCCTGCTTTGGTAAAAAACCTCATCCATAAATTCCTGGCTGATTCCATGATTGACCACATAGAAAAACCCGGAATCCAAGCATGCCTGAAGCAGACAAACAAAGAAAGGACAAACCAGGAGACGAGAACCAATTAGTGAGAGAGAAACTAGAGGTAAAACGATATGATAACAACAAACAACTAGCATGGTTCAGTGACCAACTCATACAAAGAAAATGGTAACACAATTGAAAAACTATTTATCCTAACCACAGTAGAGAAAGGCCCAAAAGCAATCACATAGCCTGAAGTGTGACGTTCCTGACGGATTAATGGTATTTACCATCAAAAGCTCTTGACCATCCACAGCACAGAAAATCTAACAATTTTTCTACATGTGAAGGTTAAAGGCACGCATAATAACGAAATCTTAGCAAAAAATCCACTTAGAAATTAGATTTCAATTTTTTATTCAGAATTATGTAGGAGTAAGAGGAGAAGTTGGAGTTTATTTTTAAAAAAAGGGAAAAGGGGGGGGAAAAGGCTAATTCCACAGGAATACTGCTGATGAAAGGTAGATAAAGTCAAACTTTTAATCTTTCTTCCCATTACAACTATTTGCTTTGTTTAAATTGAGTGCGTTTCTCGTCATCAAAAGCAATCATGACATACACACCACTAACATGCCTGGGATCAGATTAATATTTTTTTCCACTTATCCTTGCAGTTACGTGAAGGGCAGGCAAATGATCCATGTATGGCAAAATTTCATGGATTAATTCGGAAAACCTTCAAATTAATCAAACATCCACAATCAATCCATCTGTCAAGTGTCATCATATTTCATCATTCATTTTTGTAATATGCAACGACACAAAATCAGAAAGGATATACATGTTCTGAATATATAAATACACATACATATATATATATATATATATATATATATATATATATATAACTCCGTCTATATAATTCTTATGGCATGTTTGATTGATCGAATTAGACATAGGATTGAATTATATAACTTACGAGATTATATTTCTCTTATTTGAATTCAACAAGTTGTGGAATGATTATATATCTATTGGATAACTAATCCCACAAAATGTGAGATATACAATACTTAAGAGAATGTTATATTAAGAATCCACTCACTACTACTCTAATGGATTTACTTATCAAGTGGGATTATATATCCCCTCATTATTAATTCGACCAATCAAACATGACCTTAAAGTCTTCTATCTTATACAACCGGTCCCAAACCCAAAAAAAGGATGGAGTTGGATAACTACCAGCCAACACGTCAAAAAACTCATCAGATGAACCGATCCTATTAGAACAAAGACTTAGTTTAGTTTGATTTGGTTAGATAATATAAATATATATATGAACAGGGAGAGAGGGAGAGAGAAATTACCTGTTTGAGTAAAGATACAGATTTCTGAATGTCAGGGCTTGAGAGATCGATATAGTTGAGTTTAGAGGTGTCTGCAGACGTTTGAGAAGCTTCCAAAACTTCATTCTTTGGATACTCCATTTCTAAGAGATGGAACAAAAAGGGATTTTTTATTTCGAAATCCACAAATAAGATTACCAGAGCTCTCCACTACCTCTAATCCTCTGAGAAAATTATTAGGTACTCCCATAGCACTGTGGTACTGCTTATGTGGTATTTTTTATAAATAAAAATGTGTGTTGCACATTAAGTAGATCATTTATATCTCCTATTTGAACTAATACACTTTAATATTTTTCCCTATATAATTAGATAAGAACACTAAGTACTCGTGCCATGTGATATTTCAATTCACTATATAATTAGATAAAAACACTAAGTACTCATGTCATGTGATATTTCCGAAGTACCAATTTGGTCCTCTTTGGACTAAATTTCTTTAATTTTGATTATTTTCGTCTTTTCTAAACTTTTAAAATTTTGACTAAAATTTTAAATTTTTTCAAATCGCCTTGTGAAGATGTACCAGAAAAGAAAAAAAATTTGAGTGAAATATTAAAAAAATACTAAAGAACAAAATGAACAATATAAAATTTGACTTCTTAGCTTATTTGGCTTTCTTAATTTTTATTATATTTTGATGAGATATTTTTACTTTTTTAATTTATTTTAATGAGAAGAGTCACAAAGTGTAATAATTTAACTTAATGATAAATTTTATTTTACTAAAAAAAATACAGCAATTATTTCAAATGGGGCCATTACTCAAACCTAGAGACAATTCAGATAGGAAAATGATTTAGTACTCCGGAGTACCATGTGACATCGTTTAAGTGGTACTTACGGCAAATAAAAAATATTTATACATATTAAGTAGATCTCTTACCTATCCAATAAAGATGTTGTGCCACCATTGTGTTATCCAAAACATTTTCCATTACATGATTGAATAGGAGAACTCCGTAGGCAATGAATAATTACTCATTCCGATAGCAGGTCCATGTGGACCTTGTCCCGCAGGTGGGCAAAAAACGACAGTGAGCTTGTGGAGATTTTCAATAATGCTCCAACAGTTCGGAGATTTCTTTTTTTTCGATTTGCTTTTGTTTGTTTGGGGTAAATTACACTGACTTCTAAATTTTTTAACAAAAACAGAAACACACCTCTACTTTTTGAAATATTACTGACATCTCTTCTGCTTTAATATTTAGTTTCAAAACCACTCATATGTTAGAAGCAGTGAAAAATGATAACGAACAATGATGAGATCAGCTTTTAAATTTTCTAAAATACCTATTATATCCTTGTCTTTCCCATCTCTTGCCAACCATCACCACCTTATCGCCCCTTTCCTCCCTCCCTAACCCTTGTAATCTCCAACCCCCATCGACAACTTTCCAAACGGGACAAGCACCAAGGTATTCAATTTTCTTTTCAGATGACAACTTCCCACTATCGACAACCCTTCCCCAATCCAAAGATTCACTGCAAGCAGATGCAATCAGCACCAAGAACTCTAGATTTCTAGAATAATCAAATAAACTCTGAAAACAAAAGCCAAAAGAGAGAACATCTGAATTAAAATAAGCAACCCACTATTTCCCTCTTCCGATTGATTAAACATCCGGTGGATGTTCAGAGATGGGAGGAGAAACCTAAATGCCCAATAGAGAGGGAAAAAAAAGGGAGGGGGGTAACATAAACACCAAATTAGGCTCAAATCAAAACCCTTGAAACCCATAGTTTCATCCATTCCACCAGATCCAATCAAGCCCCAAAACCTCATACATTAATTGATAAAAAAAATTTAAAATCAAAACACAAAACACGAACAAGATTGAAAGGGCTAGGGTTGGGGTTAATTGCCTTGAGGAGGGACGCTGACGGGGGCTTGTTGCTCGTTGTAATAATTCATATTCTTCGATCTTCTTCTTCTTGTTCTTGTGGTTCAGGTTAAGATTCTTGGGATTTTTGGCCTTTTGTAGTGCGTGGGCAGCCAACGAGAAGATGGACGGACCAGGGGAAGCCAGCTTTTGGGTTTAAAGATAGAGAAAGGATGCAGAATTTGGGTTTAAAAATTAGGAGATCTTAAAGATGGAGAAAGGAAGAGCACAAGAGACGACGAACCATTGGGACCGATAAAAGTTCTGGTGATGGTAGAGAACCCGGGTAAACGGATAGACGCAAACAGGGCTAGGTCTATTGCCACTATGCCCAGTTTTCGACGGAGAGGGCTATGACCGAGAGAGAAGAGGGAGAAGAGAGAGAACAAGGCAGTGGTTATAGTGCAAGCTGCAATAGAGAGAAAGACAGTCGAAGTACGTTTGTAGCCGGTCTTTGATGGTGTTCTAACGATCGTGGAGCCATTTTATCATATGAGAGTGTCGCCGGTGGAATACCTACAACACCCTCGGTAGGCAGCGAATCATTCTTAAGAAAAACTGCAATTGCAGGACTCGGTTTGCAAGTTCTATTCATGTTGTTTCTGTTATTTTAATTTTCTGTAATTTCATATTATTGTAATTGTTGAAAGTTAATAAAGATGTATTTACTGAATCACTGAGCATGTATATATTTATGGCGTTGGATTATCTCCCAACAAGCTTAAGAATGATTCAGTTTTAAAAAATCTGCTCAGTTTGGATCTTGTTTTCTTCTCTAGAAAATACATGTTTATTCTTCTAACTTTTCTGTGAGTATGTACAGGATTATGCATTCTAGATCTTCATTGGAATATGAAAATTTAATATTGCTCAGGACAATATGTTCATATCAATCCAGTCGGTTTCCTGATCTGTGAGAAATTTGGTCGGTTGTGTCGACACATTTTCCTTTTGTGTCGACTCTT
>JAOTRH010086029.1:0-49186 GCA_034768845.1 Heliamphora exappendiculata | reverse complement strand
GGGAGTGGAGGAAAAATTCTACTGGAGGCACACAAGCTTGGGTGTTTTTTTGGTTAAGTTAGCTTATGTACAAGAGAAACATGAGCTGGAGTTGAGGGCTTCGTCCGATCAAAGAATAGGTCAGCCAAGCAGGAGGCTTCGCCGATCGAGAGTGTTGGAAGTGGACATGGACCTTGCACATTAAAGGGAAGATAAAACATTTCTTATGGAAATGCATAAGGGATATACTACCGGTTAATTTTAAACTTAGTCAGATATTGGGAGCTGATGCAACATGCCACATCTGTGGCCTGGAACAAGAGACGATCTCGCACACACTATTTCGTTGTAGCAGAGCATTAAAGGTGTGAACCTTATCTCCTTTTTGCCTCAGGCCAGAAACCCTGCAAACATCTTGTTTTGGCGATTAGTGGGAAAATTCAGGAAATCAGCTCAAAGGGAAAGAGAGGAACAAGATCATGGGCATGGTAGCTCACATTTGCTGGCACTTATGGAAAGCAAGGAATGGCTGGTTGTTCAATCGAAAATGGCAGTATGAGGGAACAATTCTAGGGCAAGCATTGACGAACCATGAAGAATTTCTAAGTGCTACATTGTCTCCAACTCAGGAAATACAAAGGGGAGAGGACCTACCAAACCCCATTGAGCAGTGGACGAACCCGGCAAACCCTAACATCAAGATAAACATTGATGGCGCTATAGATTGGAAGGGCTTGCGTAAGGGTTTTAGTGTGGTCGTGAGGAATTGGAACGGGACTGTCTTGTTTGCAGCTGCTATACCATGGACAGGATCGGGGACACCTGAGCTGATGGAGCCATTAGCATTCAGATTTGTGGCTGCTTGGTGTCTTGAAAAAAACTTGAACTATATAGAAATAGAACGGGATGCAAACAGAGTGGTTCAAATGATCCAGGGGACAACTCAATGTGTAGCTAGACTAGGGACACTGATTGAAGATATTGTTGCTCTGAGTGGAAAATTTCAAATGTATTTATTTAAGTTCATACCCAGACGGTAGCGCATGTCTTAGCGCAATACGCATTGTCCATTCAAGATATAGTCAAGTGGGATGGAGGGGTGCCAGGGTGGATTCGCCAGGAAACTGTTCTAGATTGCTCAAACCATCAAGTTTAATTATGACTTTTGTTTATCTTGCCGATGACAAAAAAAAAACTTTGTCATCAGAAAAAAATTTTAAAATTAATTTTTTGAAGTAGTTAACAAGTAAGAAATTTAATAAAAGAGAAAAATAGAGGGATGGGAAAAGAACTTTAAAAGTTATTTTTCCTTAAAAATTGTGTGCATTAAATAAAAAAAACTTCAAAAGTTATTTTCTTTTCCTTCAACAAAGAAGAAAAAAAAGAAGAACAGAGCGGGGGAGTTGGACATCATCATCTATTCATTAAATGAGAGGGATAATTTGGTCGTTACATAACCTCCAATTAAAATAATATATTAACTAATTAAACCTTTTCAAAAGCAAATCTTACCAGATGCAGATGAATTGCATATTATCACAGTTTTTTTTTAATACAGAAGTTAAATTAGAATTATTAAAGTTGACAACTCGATAGAGTTAGTGGTTAACATTTAGAGCATAAGGGTTTGTTCCTATAAGATCTTAAATTCAAAATTTTATAAATGCTATGAACATTTGAGGTCAGTCCATATAAGCAAATTATTAGGTACTCCCGTCCGCGATACTACTATATGGTGCTCTATAAAAATAAATAATCTTAACTTATACAATGTGTATCATTTTTTATCTCCTAATCACTTAACAAAAGTAAATTATTATATTATTACCGTAAAATTTATCACCTTATTGGGTGGAGTACCATGTAGACATGCTGTATGATATACTCTGAAAGTACTCTATAATTACTTTAGAAATTAGTCAAATTGTACATAAGTTGATTATGAACCCGGCCCTGAAATATATATATATAAAAAAAAAGATTGACCATAAAAATTCTTTTGGTTTTCAAGGATCCAATAATTTGACCAAAACATAAACTGCTAAACCCTGAGCATATACTTAATAATGAGGGAATATTAGCATATGGTCATTATTTATTTGTTGTCATTTCCATACTTTTGATTGGTAGTTAAGATTACTTAATTAGTATATAGTTCTTGTTCTTTCTTTTCAATTAAACCTTTCCAAGACTCAGCCAATCATGTTGAGATTCTAACAAAATAGTTTCTCTAACATCAATGATGACAATTGTATATAGAATTTCTTCAAAGTTTTTTCTTTCAAATGCTAAATTAAAATTATTAACAGTTTCAATTTTCTAGTTTAATTTTGTGAGACCTTTTGAAATATTTTGTCCCTAGTGTCTCAGTTATAGTAAACTCTCTTTAGAGTTCACTTCGTTTAATAAATGAAATGTTCATTATGCTTATTTAATTTGTTAAACAAGTGTAGTTTGAATAATATTACAAAAAAAAAATACTTTTTGCGTCAAAACTATTTGTGTAAGTGGTTATAACTGTTTCAAATAATATTTTTTGCGACTCTTATAATTTTTCGTCTAAAAAAATGGGTCATTTGAGACAATTTTTGACGGTCGTAAAAAGTGATCGCAAAAAATAATCATTTAAGATGGTTTATTTACCGTTGAGAAAAAAACGTAATAATGGGTTATTTGAGTCATTGTTTCTCGTCGTAATAGGATGATAGAAAAAATAGATTATTTGTGATGGTGTAAGGATCCAGTTTTAATACACACGATTAACAATGATAAATTGATGGGGACTAATGTACTTGTTTATAACTAGAGTGAGACTAAAAACTCTAAAAAGCTAAATTTAGAGTCAAAATTTAGAATCCAAACCCGAAGACAGGAAATTGACCCCTTTTCACTAAAAGAATTATTAAAAATTACCCTAAATTATATATATCCTAAAATTTCTAAAAAATATATATATAATAAAATAAAATAAAATAAAACAATAATACCCCATGGCCGGCCACTCCATGGGATTGTAACAAGTCAAATAATTCTTTATTTAAATCATGCATTTTATGTCCTAATACAAATTCCCATACTCTAAGTCCTCAACAAATCTAGAAATCATGACAGTAAACAAACATAAATATACGAACAAATGCAACTATAAAATAGGATTTATAAGACCTAGATTAAACCAATTAAGACCTAGGATACCAAATTCTAATTAAAAGTCAAAATGATATATTTTTACAAAAAAGCTTAATTTGACCCCATGTCCCAACATATACACAATTAAATGATGCTAAAATGAGTAAAAATATAAAATTTGTGAATTAATCATAAAATCACTGATTTGATGCTATTCCATAGAAAAAGTAACTAAAATTATGCATTAAGCCAATATTTGAGCATTTTTCTTTAACAAAGTAATGTAATTATACCATCATGGACCCTAAAAATACACAAAAATATAGCAAAAACCACCCTAACCCATGGTTTCCCTTTGGCCGGCCAACTTCCCATGAAAGCCCTCACACACAAGCTAGTGTGTAGTCACCTCAAGCCCCATTGCATGCAATGCAGGCGTTGGGCTGATTTGCCACCGCCTAATGATTGCTCCCACTACAAAATTTGGCTACAAAAGCTCCCTCATCTCCACCATGGCCGGCCACTTGAGGCCTTTGTGAAACTTAAAAATTTAGCTAAGTGCTGGAAGAAAGGAGAGAAGAAGAAGAGAAATTTAAAAAGGGAACATCTTGCAATAAAACCAAGTCCTTCAACCCTCAATCCTAGAAGTTCAACTCTTGAGTTAAGAAACCCTTGAAAATCCCTCTCATCTTAATCAATCTATAAGAAACCCTTGAAAATCCCTCTCATCTTACCTCCTACCACCATTCCTAAGAGATTAAATCAAAACCATAATCAAAAGTTAGCTAAAAGTAGGTTAGAACAAGGATTTGGGACTATTTTGGTTTTATTGATAATTGTGTTTAAATTGTGATTATGGATACATGCAAATTGATCTTTGTGAAGTTTCTGGAATTTGATTTTTATGTGTTTAATGTAGTTTATGTCAAAAAATATGTGGATCCATGTATGCATGCATGCAACTAAAATTAAGATTAAGTGCCTAATTGGGATAGTTTTTAAACTTGTCTTTTAAGAGGTTTAATTTTTTTTTTAAAAAAATGAATAAAAAAAGTGATAGTATTTGGGATAATTTAAAAAAATTGATGTTAGAAGCAAAAAAGATTAGCTTTTTTTAAGTTGCCTAGAAAACCGTACAAGCTTATTATGTTAAACAAATCAGCTTAAAAGTTGGGCTTTTTAAAAAAAAGCTAGCCTTTTATTGATTCCAACTAGGGCCTAAGTAGCTTAGATAAAGTCTTTAGCATTTCTCATGTTTCTGGACCTAATTTTAAAATTTCATAATTAATTATAGAAAAATATCATAACTTCAAGCTTTATGTCCAGAACTAGATTTTTATCTTATATTTCATCTAAAATTTGTTTGAAGTAATTTGCGTGTAAGTTTATGAGATATTGCATTTCTTTCAAAATGCGGTGATTTGTTACCAGCCTCTGTTGCAGATGCCAAAACCCTAATTTAAAGGCTTGATCGAAATGGTTTATTTACAAAAGTTGTACATTTTCCTATTTAGCCACAAAAAATGAGAAAATTTTATCACTGTTTGATACGTCAAACGTACTTTTCAAAATTGGGAACTGAATTTGCCTCTTTGAACATATTCCTTCACACTTTCTTGTGAGAGTCATTTCACCATTTTTTAGTGGTTAATTAAAAATGTATTCTTTGTTGAAACATTAGGGGACATTATAATCTAGGTTTTGTCCAAAATTCGTGACTTTTGAAGCTCATTTGATTCCTTAAAGTATTTTTATACTCTCTATTTTTAAATTTGAAAATCTCAAATTCGGGGTTAAAAATGCTAACTGAACATATTTTCTTGTGAGGGCTAAAACTCAAATATTTTCTTAAAAACTAGGCTAAATGTTCTTCATAGGAATTTTAGAGGACATTTTGATCTATCAGATATCAAAAAATCAAAGTTATTGAATTTCAGCTGATGCCCCAAACAAATTTTCTAAACAAAACCAAATTTAGGAATTTTAATATTTGGTTTAGGGAAAATTTGTCTTTTAACTTTGTGACATATAAATTTCCTATTTTTATTAAGTAATTAAAGAAGTGTTATTCATAAGAGGTGTAGAAAATTTTCAACTCTTGTTCATATCCAAAAATTAGAGCTTTCAATGAAATCAAGGTGCCCCAAAACATGCTAAAAATTCTGTTAAATTATTAAATTTTACCTAGACCAAGTTGTTAATTGGGTGAGCTTAAATGTAAATTAAATGTTAACAAAAGTTGAGTATGTTATGTTATAATTTGTAAAGGCATGCTATTTATGATTGTTAAATTTCAGTTGTGATTTGAAAGCGTGCAATGTATAAGTTGTACTTTGTGCATTGCATAGGTGGTGCATTGTACTTCACATATATTATACCTTGAGCATTAAAATAGTTGTACCTTATGCATTGAAGTAGTTGAACTTTACATACATCTCATCATCAATGGGGTTGAAAATTATGAGTATCACCTAAATTACAAAGGAGAATTAAATGAACCTTAGGATTGTATTACATTTTGGAATTTGTCACGTGGAACTTGTTCTGTGATTTTGGCAGAGTACCTCAGTGCTAAATGTGCATGATAATTTTGGAAGGTATCCAAAGGGCTCTATGCCATGACTTATACTTCGAGCACGAGGGAGTACCTCATAGTGAAGTATGTGTACAATTGGTTAATTCGGAATTAAAATATTCGTGATCACACACTTAACTTTGACCTGAGATTCGATGGTCCGATGTGATGACATGGTTCACGATCTTGCCCCTTGGATGACCTTGTCAGATATTTAATTTGACTACGAAGTCATCACCGTAGCAGAAGGAGGGCGGACATCGATTAGTAGACTTAGTCTGTATACTTGTTGATCGGGGTTAAAATAGTTCCCCTTGTTGGGCAAACGCAGAATGACCTAGTAATAAATCTACTCTAGTAATTAAATAAAAAGCATCATCTTTACTTTAAATCATGTCAACATCTTATTCATTGAATATTAATTTACATTTATATATGCTATCATGTTCTTGAATAGTGACTTGGATTGGATTATATTTTGAGAAAGCTTAGTAAGATTTTCTAGAATTTTTTTTTTAGTTTCGGCTCATGGCATTGTTGCCACAAGTGAGGACAAGGGTTTTGTTGCCACGAAAGATTTTTTAGAAAATCGGGAGTTCGGAGCAGCTCAAGAAAACCAATTCTTACCTCTTTTTTGGTCTTTTTTTTTTTTTTTTGCAACTTTGTAAAAGTTAGCACTCCTTATCTATTGTGTAACCCTCATTTAAAAAAAAAAAAAAAACTTTCTGGACGACTGTACTAGTGTTTTGGTGATGGTTGCCAAGATTTGTGCTGTTTATGATTATATTATCTATCTTTTAATTATAATTCATGTTGTTAGCTCTAACTCTATTATTATATGTAAGTTTTAATGTTCATGATATTTGAGGCATTATATATGGTTTGTTTACCGATGCAAAAACTTGACGCAAAAAATAACTCATTTGAAATGGTGTTTACCGTCATCAAATGTTGGGCACAAAAATGAATTATTTGAGATGGTATTTTAAATAAATGGACGCTAAAAAGTAATCATTTATGACGGTTTTTACCGTTGTAAAAAAAATTAGTCTAAAATAAACTGATGTATTTGTGCAATTTTATAAAGATCTAATAATGATTATGATTAGTTTATTTTATGTTATTTATTTATTTTAATATTTTTATTTTATTAATTAAATTATTATTTTTTTAATTTCTCTTTTCGCTGAAAATTTTAAAAATTATATTGAAAGATAAAAAACTAAAAAGTTAAAATTTACCTAAAATAAACTTATAAACTTAATTTATATTTCTTTATTTTTTATTTAGTAGGTCTTTTATCTTTTGATAAAAAATTTATTTGTAAACATATTTCGTGAAACGAATCCAAAATAAATAAATAAATAATAAAAATTTTATATTTTAAATTTTTCTTATCGAGGAAAATTTTAAAAAAATTAAAAATTCCATAGAAAGACAAAAAAAATTAAAATTTACCTTAAATGGATTTATGTTTCTTTATTTCATATTTAGTAGATTTTTTTTTATCTTTTCATAAATTTTTTAAAAAAATTTATTTTATCGAAACAAATTCCGACACAATTATTTACCTTTTGAGACACCAAATTTTTAGACACAGATTTCTTGCAAAATATTTCTTTTTGAGACAATTCATTTGATGATCCAAATTGAATATTTTGAGACGATTTCATTACCATTGCAAATAGAATCTTTTGAGATTGCATTTTTCCGTTGCAAATAATACCTTTAGAGATGGCATATTTCCTATCTTAAGTAATACCTTTTTTGAGACGGCATATTTTTCAACACAAAATGAACAATTTTTTAATATTTTTGCTACCTTTTTCAAGCCATCTCAAAAAGTCATTTTGCCAACACAAATGTTTATGAGATGGTAAGCAACGCAAATACTCTTTTGAAACCCTAGTAATTACTACCCTCATTTGTCGACACAAAATTGACAAAAATACTATATGTGACAACAATTTAGCTTTTTGAGACGGCATTATTCCAATGCAAAAATTCTATTTTTTAATTGTGTAATTTTGACTTAGCCAAAATAAACTTATAAATAGTTCGTTACATAATTTGGCTCAACTTAATAGAAAGTTCTTTAAACTCGTTCAAGAGCATGTATATTAGAAAATTTATATGACTTTTATGAGATTTGGTCCCTCTCTAAAAAAGAAGAAAGCTTAAACTCAAGCTTGAGCTGGCTCATTTATGCTATTCGAGCCAAGCTTGAACATTGTATTTTTAAATAAGCCTACCTTGAGCGAGAGTGATCAATTTTATTGAAGAGATCGAGCAGTGCGAACACCCTAAAATTTCTTCAAATTCAAAAAAAGCTCAACTCAATTAAGCTTGATTTGGTTCATTTGGACCCTACCTACCACCATAGTTCTCAAAATTGAGCTCTGCGACTTCAGTGAGGCTATGATATGTTAGAATAAAACCTTCAAAATTCTATTTTTTTTAAAAATTAATATGAAATTAAAGACATTATAAATAACAAAATATGAAAATAATAGAAAGAAAGAGTTAAAGTGAATAGCTTGAGATGGTGTTATGTTTTTTGTTACTTTCCTGTCTTTATTTGTCTGTTCGCTTCCTTGGGTTAATTTTCTATTAATTATATTTTGCTTGGATTTAGCTTTGCTCCCCTAAAGTATAAGGTCAAAGATGTTCTTATTTGGGTGGTAGATATAAATTTTTTTTTTACCAATCAAAGAAAAGTGAATAGCCTTGAGAACCCATGGAGGAGGAAGAATAGAACCAAAGTAAGATTATGGGAACATAATTTGTTTTCTTCCTCTCACATCTATTTATGTAAAACACACCAAGATGGGTATTACAATAATACCCATAACAAGAAGAAATAATAAAAAAATAAAAATGAAACCCTTTAACACCCCCTCAACCTAGGGTATAGACACCTATCATACCCAGTTTGAAGGACAAGTGGTGAAAAAAAGAATGAGCTAAAGATTTAGTAAAAATATTATCGAGTTGATATACTAATCGAATATAAGGAGTAATAATACATTTCTATATTAATAAATTGCTTATGAAGTTACAATCAACTTTGATATACTTATTCAGCTTTTTAGTACGTTAAGTAAAAAGGTTACCACCAATGAAAATATAATATTAGCACCATGCAAAATCATAATTTAATTTTCACCCTCAAAATCATGTGGAATATAATCCCACAAGTACTCTACCACAGCACACGGAAAATTAAATGCATCAATACTAAGATTTACACTAAAAGAATTTGTCTATGGAGTTATTTAAGCACAAAGTTCTTACAATGCCCTATTCGGGCTAATTTTTTTGTTTTTTTTTGCATTTTTTTTGTCTTTTTTGACATTTTTCATCTTTTGATTAATTTTTTTATTTTTTCAAATCGTCTTAATGAGATAAACCGAAAAAGTAAAAACTTTTTATCGAAAGAAAAAAAAATTTCACCAAATACGAAAATAACAACATAAAATTTGGCTTAATGGATTATTTTGACTTATTTTTATTTTTTTTCTGAATGTTTTTTATTTTTGATCAAAAAATTTTATTTTTTCAGCTCTTCTCAATGAGAAGAATCGATAAGTATAATAGTTTGACTAAATAATAAAAAATAATTACTAAAAACGAAAATAAATTAATTAAAATAAGTAAATAAGTAATTATCCAAACAGGGCCAATTATCTTTAGTACTTGAAATCTAACGCAGTTGATGATCATCTAAAAGGGTGTAAAAGAACATAATACAAGTTAATCTCTGTTCATTTGTATAACTATTTTTACTCATAGATTTTTGGAACTCCTTTAAGAAAGAGACGAATTTTCAAATTTTAAAAGAACTAACTGCCAAACTCTTTTAATTATGAGTACACTACATGTTATGTATTTAAATTAGCAACAACTTGAGCCTAAAAGGCACTTTAAAAATAATTTTATTATAAAATTAAATTTGGATAGTTGTCATTCTCCTTAATTATTATAGTAACAATGTATTAAAAAATAATTTTCATCAGTATCACTTTTAATTTCAATTATAAGTAACAACAAAAATATATGTAATTAAAATTTAAATAAATTAAATTAACTACATTTTTTAGCATGTATATATGTCTACATATTAAAAATATGTTTTTTATACTTTTACTTTTATGAGAGAAAAAGAAATTTTGAATTTTAAATAAAAAGAAAACAAAATAAATTTAAAATGAAAAGTGATGAGAGTTGGTTAGTGATCGGTACATAAAAATGCTGATCTTATTTCTCAAAATACACTATGTTAGGTCTCAATTTTATGTTTAATAACTTATTTTGTGGTGTTTTTATCATAAGTACCGATGGAATTGACTTAGAGGAGAAAATTATGTAAAATGGGACCAAAAAAAGAGGCAAGGGACAAAATGAAAATTTCAGAGAAAGTTGCGTCCGAATGGACGACTCCAGCGTCCGAACAGAAGTGGCATAGAAGGAATTGCATCCAGACGGACTTTGGCCACGCTTGGACGAAAAAGCTAATGGGAGGAAAACGTTCGGGCGAGCATCCGCACAAAACTAGTCCAGAAAGAAAATCGTCTGGACATAATTCACCAGCGTTCAGATGAAACCTTAAACCGTCCGGACGGAATGACCAGCGTTCGGACAGGGTGCGCAGTCAGTGTTTTATTATAACACAGCGAAGTCTGACGAAAGGCTCACCTATAAATAGGTGGCCTGTTCATAATTGAATCATCTCTGATTTTAGAAGACGGAGGATCGAGATAAGCAAATAGGCCAATCTGGAAGGCTCGGGATATGTCGAGAAGTCAAAGACGAAGACTCGAGGCTCACATCTTCTTCAACTTTTCATGCTTTCTAGTCGCAACATGAGTGGTTAAGCTTTTTCTATTCTTAAGGGATGATGAATCCCTAGTTTGGTATTTTTAGGAATAGTTCAAACTCATTTGTTTATTCTTTATTTTGGATTCAATTCATTATGTGATTTGATACATTGACTTTTGATCAACAAGTTTTTAATTTACATATCTAGTTCTATTTTTATTTTCTATAATTGTAAAAGCAACATCATACAACTGTTATATCTGCGTCTCGATATTCAAACGTGAGATACTTTATTAGGACGAATCGTGCTCCAAACGAGTTGTACCATAAACTTAGATAAGTTTGCTAGGCTTGGATTTGAGCTTATTCTCTTAAAAATTTTCATTGGTCTTGTAGTCGTGATAGGATTAAATTAAACTAATTAAAGATAAATTAAAAGTATTGGCTAGGAAGAATTATAACCCTTATGAATATCTTTCTCACTTGAACTCTTAATTCAGATTTTGTAGTTATTTCATTTAATTAGAATTTTGATCTATATCAAACTCCTTTTTCACAAAGAAAATTCTTAATTAAATATTTAATAAATAAATCATAATAGCATTAAATTTCTGATAACAATATTTAGACTTTAGCTACTATCTTACGGGTTAATTGTTAAATAAGATTTTTAAATAAATATTTTTGATACAGTACAATACGAATCAATTTTTGGCACCGTTGCGGGAACTTAACTTATGACTATGGTTTAATTATTAAATATTTTTTATTTGATTGCCTATTTTTTTACAATACTTTAGTGAGTTATAATTTTTGATTTTTTAGGTTTTTTGAAGATTGAAGACAGTAAGAGTTTGAAACGAATAGGCACAATGGCAAACTAGAGAATCATCTCTATCCACGCACTATGAGTTTAAAATTTTTTTTTTAATTTTAAATTAGAGAAAACTAGATTTAGGGGCCTTGTAGCCCATTCCCCAGTATCTCTGTTGTGCATGCTCAGTCGTCGATCTATCTGTCCAGTATTAGCTCCCTTTGACCCTAAAATTGAACACACTTTTCAGACGACTCAACGAGCTTCACTTACATCACACACCACACCCACTACCATGGCAGACCAACATTAGGACGGCCCCCATGTAAAATCTCTAATTGAGTATTTCACTCCTTCGGAGTATGTGTCACCTTCTTTTTTCTAGCCCCCTACGGTTAGAGCTAGACACTACGAAATCAAATCCAACATCATTCAAATGGTCTCATCTTTTTCTGAATTTGGTAATGAGGACCCGTATAAACACATAGATAAAACTCCTAGAGATTTTCTCAACGGTCAAAATTAATAACTTTTCTGATGAGGCCCTTAAAATAAAATTATTCCCATTCTTCCTCAAGGATAAAGCCAAACATTGGCTGAATTCTCTAGAACCGAACACCATCACCACTTGGGCTAAACTTCAACAGGAATTCCTAAAAAAATATTTTCCTGTAAGCAAGACCAACCAAACTAGATGCGCCATCACGAGTTTCACTCAACTCGACGGCGAGACCTTCTACAAGACATAAAAATACTTTAAGGATCTTATTAGAGCTTGTCCTCATCATTAGGTGCCAAAATGGCAACTAGTCCAGTGTTTCTATGATGAGTTGACACCTCAACACCGTCAGTTTGTTGGTGCTTCTTGTGGTGCAACATTCATTTTGAAAAACGAGAATGTGGCCTGAAGTCTTTGTGAAAGCTTAAGTGAAAACTCCTAACACCAAGCCTCCACCTCTCGTATTGATAGGTCTATAGCTTCCTCCACCTCAAAATCCCGAGCCATATACGAAATTTCACAGTATCTCGACCTAGTTTCCACCCTGACACAAATTCTGAGTCAGCTATTGTCTAGTGGTCCAGCCACAGCACCTGCTGCACCACCTCCCACCTTTTCAGGCCCTCGTGCATTGTGTGCCAGCCCGACCCACTTTGTCTCTGACTGCCCATCTATTGCACAGTACCCCGAGTTTGTGCAAGAGCAAGTAAATGCAGCCCAAGGTTTCTCCCATCTAGTTAATGATCCTTTTTTCAACACCTATAACCCAGGTTTGAGGAACCACCCAAACTTCTCATAGCGACAACCCAATCAGGGTAACATATCAGCAACACCACCAAGACTAGCCTTTCCCCCAAAGTACAGTCAGCCAACCTATCCACCTCATGTCCATTAAATGCACCACAACCACCTCTTTGGAACACTGCGTTCGAGGACAAGGTTTTGAAAGCCCTACAAGAACTGCATACGAGGACCCAACTTTTGAGTTCTTATTCTCAATCTATTGCTAAGATAGAGACACAAGTAGGCCAGCTAGCTGCCGCTATGAGCCGCCGTAAAGACGGCAAACTCCCCAGTCAGCCAATTGCTACTCTTAAGGGTTAGTTTGCCGTAGAAAGCCAGCCAAATCCTAATAATAGTTTCCACGAGCGGTCACATGTACTCATTATTCTGAGGAATGCATGAAAGCTTGAGACTCGTCTCGAGAAGCCTCCACCACGCATAGTCTTTCGTAACTCGGAGTCATCTAATGGCTCCAAAACTAACCCTCCTTCCTCATATCCCACACTGTTAGCATCGGCTGACACAACACCTCATTCGACATCTTCTCATGAGCCACTAATGGTTCTTGTTCCTCCTCTTTTTAAACCCCGAGCTCCATTTCCCACGTGCCTCAATAGGCCTCCACCTTTCGATAAAAAGGGAGTCACGATCGATGACATGCTCGATCTTTTCAAGCAGGTAAAAATCAACCTGCCACCCCTTGACGCTATAAAGCAGGCCCCTTCATATGCTAAATTCCTAAAGGACCTTTGTACCCAAAAACCTCCTGAAGAAAAACCTCCTCACCGAGCAGGTTAGTGTTGTTATAGAACATGACACCATCCCCAAACTCAAAGACCCAGGTACTCCTACCATATCATGCATTATCGGCGATCACTCGATCGATCGTGCCCTTCTCGACTTAGGAGGTAGTATCAATCTCCTCCCGTACTCAGTTTATGAGCAATTTGGGTTAGTGAGCTCAAACCGACATCGGTCATGCTTCAGCTAACCGATCGATCTGTTAAAGTACCTCACGGAATCATTGAGCACGTACTTGTTGTTAGATCTAGGCAACCCAAGAGGGGGATAAATTGGATTTTTAAAAAATTAAATAGCAATTTAATTACTTTTCTATAAATCTTTTAATATTCCAATAAGGCACGATATGCAAATATGAAATCAATGCAAATATTAAAATATGAGGAATAGAGAGATAGAACCAGACACCAGAGATTTATAGTGGTTCGACTTTATCCTAACCTACGTCCACTCCTCAAGATCTCCCTTGAGTATTTTCACTATTCAGAATATTTCACGGGCGTATTCCAAGCCTTTACAATCTTCAAGACTTCACTTGAATGAACTGAATGTTTACGGGCACATTCACAGGCCTATTTCAGCTTCAAGAAGATCCTATGAAAGTAAGCTCCTATTTTTTTCTATTCTCTCTTGAACTCTTCTTTGATGAGTTTCACTCACTCACTCAAAGGATAAAGGGTGACTCACTATTGATTACAATAAATGAAGAGTATTTATGATGAACTCTCACTCTCTTTACAGAATAGATTTATAATAAATGAAAACGTAAAGAGAAAATGAGGAATAAGAACTGGAGTTACAACAATAAATGTGAGCTTGATGATTCTGAAATTGATTTGAGCAATAGAACAGTAAATGCAAGTCTCCAACTTTTTTCATTGCTGAGAAGTAACTCCTTATATAAGTTCTTGGGGTATCATGACCGTTGGAGGTAGGTGGGAGCAATAAATGCCAAAAATCCAACCATTGAGATCTGTCGCGATTTGAATTTTTGTCTCAGGTATTGACATAAATACCTTTGGTGTTGACACAAGGTGTCTAGGGCAGGGTTCTTCAAGTGGTTGGGTCAACACAAATTTTTTGAGGGGTTGACACAATTTTTACATTTTACCTTCTAAAATTCTGGTGTCGAAACATTTGAATCTGGTGTCGACTCATTTAAGAACTTCAGCATCCGGAGGAACAATTTTGTGTCGACTCAACTTGTCTCTGGTGTCGACACGAATTTTTTCAAGAAGTCTTGGTTCTTTTGTGTCGACACATTTGGTCTTTAGGGTCGACACCAACATTTTGCAGGCAGGCTCGGGACTTTTGTGTCGACACATTTGGACTTGGGGTTGATACAAAAAATCTACAGGAGGTCTCGGTTGTTTTGTGTTGACACAACTTCTATTTGTGTCGACCCAAACTTCCGAATACTAAAAGTGAGGATCACTTTTGTGTCAACACAATTTAATTTGTGTCGACTCAAAATGAGTCCTGAGATCTTCGGCTCTTTTATGTTGACACAAAACTTGTTTGTGTCGACACTAACGCTTTGATACTTGAAGATCAACTTGTAAAACAGTTAGGGTATTGAACCATTTGATCAATAGGTGTTGACACACTTAATATACTTTAAGTATACTTTGCCTTAAAAGTGTTTGACTTAATTTTCAATTAAGTTCAATACAAAATATTCTTGTTCAAGAATACTTAAGTGTTTGAATCATTTTGAGATATGAGTCAATTTTTTTTGGATAAGGTGTCAACTTTGATTATTCAAAATGTGTTAATATTTTTATTTTAAAAATATTAAATATTATTCATTTAAATTCATTTATTATTAAAAAATAAATTATGAAAATTATCAAAATTAGAATAAAAATCCCTTTGGCTAACAATCTTCTATTTTTTGATAATTACAATCATATTTATATTTTTTAGAAAATAATTAAAAATATTTTTCAATAAGGATTGTTCCCTTATCGATATGCCTTAAATATAAAAAGCAATTATAATAGCTAGGTATACATTAGAGTAAAAGCATACAATTTTTAACACAATTTGCAACAAATGATCAAGAAACGTTCTGAATTTATTCTAATTTGTGCAAAATAGTGAATATATGCAAAGTGATTTATCCAATCACATCCAATTTCATATTCAAATCATTTAACAAATACTCACTCAAATGAATAAGATATAATGAATAATATTCAACCATATATATATATAAGCATAATAGCAATATTCACCAATCATTCAAAGAAAAAAAAATTTGTTCAAATATCCAAAGCATTTAAACCATTCAGCCTATATAAACAGTTAAACCATTTAAACAAGTTAAACCAAAGAAATGTATGTTAAACAGATACATCTTCTCCTTCATTCAAAAACTAAAAAAAGAATTGAAACTCCCATTCACTTCTTCACTTCTTTTCTTTCACTCCCCTTGTCTCTACTGTAATCACTTCCCTTTTGGAATCTTCAAAAAAAGGAGGGCTATTGATCATCCATAAAGCATTTGAAGTCCTTCTTTGCCTTGGCCTTCTCCTTGCTAGCAGAGGCACGTTCCTTTGCAGCTCGTGATCGCTCATCCTTAGCTTCACTTGCTACCAGAGCTTCCCAGCGTGCTGCCAAAGCAAGGTCATGTTGGAAATGCATACTGAAAAGTTATCATTTTTATGTATTTTCTTCTAGACCCATGACATATTAATGAGAAACATTTGAAATGATTTTACATTCGCGGTTTCATATTTATATTTGTGATGAATGAATGCATAATTCGTATATTCTGTCCAGTATTTGACTCGGTGCGCGCTGCATGGAAGATCAGGTCAAAGGTTCTGACAGATTATACAGGTAGGCTCACAATCGTAATGGACCTGGACATTCCATTGGTACGATTGTAGTGCATCGTTAGAGTAGCTGGTCTTGGCTAAGTCGAACAGATCGAATTTAGATTTTGAGAATTCAATGTTCGAGCTCAATGTGTTAGTACACTTGGAGTGTATTGAGCGGGATCAACGGGATGATCGATTCTATACTGACTATATGAATTGATCCACATCTCGTATTCTCATGTATTGCACGAACTCTTAATTCCGAAGTGATTGATTAATTGTGTTCAGATGATGTACAGTATTTTGAGTCATCAATAGTTGATATTTCCTCCATGAGATCAACAATACCGATGAGTTGGGTACTGGCGTTATTTGTTCGATGATTGATAATCAACTGATGGAAACCACGTCCGATTTAGGTTGAGGAGTTCCCCATCGTGTGCTTTGCTTATAGGATTAATTATGCTAAACCTGTACGGTGAATTTTTGGATCCAGCATATTAAAAGGTTAAGCGGTGCGGTTGCGAGGAAAAGAGGATAATTAAATCGGTTTGTCAATATCCTAATTTATTTATCGGGAATCCATATCTTAAACGTGGGGAGAATTCAGTGCATTTTATAATTGGAAACTCAAGACATAATTTGAGTTAGGGCCGGGAGTTCAGTCAGGACCTTTAGTGGAATAAGTTCTGACTCGTACGGGAAATGATCTAGCTCGAGGAACGAGTTAGGGATATCCGGTTATCTCGTACGATTAGCCCGAGTTCTATACTTTCTCGTGATCCCTCATGTAGCTCATTATATGCACGGATAATTTTTTTATCGGTTTCAGTTATTATTTAATTTAATTTGAATGTCGGTTTTACCGCCGAAGACATTCAGGAATTAAATTAAATTGTTGGAGGACGGTTTTGAGATTTGGCACACCTAGGGACTCCCTAGGTGGCTGACCCTAATAAGGGGACGATGGATTTTATTTATGTTAAGTATATATTTCTTCATAACCTTTTAGGAAAGGAAGAATATATATTTAATATAATATATTTTTATATATATTAAGAGGAGGCTTATATATACAAGGAGAGTATAAAATCCTAACCCTAATCTCTTCTATAGCCGCTGCCCCCTCCTTGATTTGGCAATTAATTTTGCCTCTCTAGAGATAAGTGTGAGAAGAAACTAAAAGTATAGAGAACTCTTCGATCGATATCGATGCCCACTCACCGTGATCGTCGTAGTGCGTTCGGGACATACGTGAGAAGGTTATAAGGCCGTCTTCAACGTATTCGGGACTTCTTGAAATTTTTCAACAAATTTCATAAAGGTATTATACTATTAAGATTAATATAGTTCTTAGTTTTCATGAAAAACGTATACGTCATTTTTTACGGTCACGGCGTCGGTTTAAAATTTTTTTTTCGGCTCCAACAATGGTTGCGCTTTTCATAAAAAATCATTGTGCTAATCGTTTTTTTGCAGTCTATGTCGTTATGATCCGGTTAAATACATGTATGAATGTATGTATGGTTTATATTATTTTTTTAATTGTTTATCTCGACGGTTTTGATTCGAGATTAGATCGGTTGTACGCCTCCTACGCGGGGTATAGGTTTTTGACTATGTAATCTACTATTTCATTCATTTATTTCTGGATCAATATTGTAATTGGATCACGCAAAACGATGAACAAAAATAAAAGAAGAAGAACAAGGCAGCGGTGGCAATAGCCTGTTCGGCCAAAACAGTGGTGCCATTTTCGGGGCTCGTTTTTGAAACTTTCGGCAATTTTTGGGGCTCGTTTTTGCAACTTTCGGCAACCTTTTTTGACGTAATTGTTTCACTGAAATTAAGGTTATTCGTTGGCTATTCGATGGTAGTTTGGTGGCAGTTCGACGGTGACGCCAAGACGGTCAAAACAGAGGCCAAACAGAGGTGCTGAAATTTTTCCACTGCAGAAATTTTGGCCCTTTGAGGATTTTTTTAGGCCACATCGACATCGTATTTTGACGCAATTTTTTTGGAGATCAAGACCTCGATGTGCTCTACCTACCATAATTTTATGGGGGTTCAAAAGTGACGGCAAGGCGGTCAAACAGCGGCTGAAAAAAGGCGGCGCAGTGCTGCCTACACAGCAGAATTATCAGCAACTTAAGGGGTTATTTGGGATTCTTTTTCAGCATTTTTTCGACGTTCCAGCAGCGGTCCGGGGTTGTGACGGTGGTCCGAAGGCTGAGAAAAAGTTTCGGATCTTTGACGGCTCGTTTAGGGTTTCAAAACTCTAAGCGTTTAATCATTGATTCGAGACCGTCAGATTAAAAGATTAAATGGATGGATCGGATCATAATGACTTAATAAATATTTATTTTGTTATTAGTTAATTATTTATTTATTTGTTTTATTTAATTGTGTTGGTGATTTTTAATTAATTTATTTTTTTATGCATGATTTTATTATCAGAAGTATAATAGGAAAAACGGGTTTACAAAATAAATAATTCAAAGAATTTTTTAAAATAGAAAAATAAATAGATTATTATTTATTTAATTTTTGTGTTAAAATTAATTAAAGTTTTTTAATTAAAATTCGGGTAATTAATTTCTTTCACAAAAATTAAATAAGGAAATTTTTTTTTGTTTATTTTATTATGGTTAAACAAGTAATATTTTAATTGATCAAAATCGTATTTATTTTAATCGGGAATTAAAATATGTTTAATCTTTTAAAATGAACAAAAAGTAAAAATCATCGATTTTTAAAATATTAAGTGGGAGAAGGATTTTGTCATAGATAAATCTTACGGTCTCCATTACACGTTCGTAGGAGATGTGGTTGTAACTCGCGCGCCGGCTTTGGCTTTCGGTCTCCTTAAGGCAGGGTTATAATCATGGTATCTCCGGTACGAATCTTCGAAAGAAGTAAATTTGAAAATAGTGCGAAGTAAGATTTGTTCACACCGGGCCCAGGACTTTATTACGGTATTTTCAAATTAAGGATAATGGTTATACACTTAACTATTTAAGGGTAATGGTTATCCTCCCTAAGGAGTTATTATTTTTATTTGTGGGGACCAAAATTTATTGGCTATTTAATTTACATGGAACGTCCTATATCAAGGAATGAAAAATCTAGTAGTTCTTTGTTCGTTGATTGTTCGACGTTCACACTACGTGGCTTATCAATTGATGCGACTCTGAGCCGATGATTTTTTATTATGATATTTGGTTCCGACAGTAAATTAATAGACTGGCATGTCTGTCCGGACGGGTGTTGATTAGTAGATGTCCACATTACGTGGCCTGCTTAATCACGAATGATTCGGGCTGTCAATAATTCTTTTTAAATTAGAAGGTTGAGGGACCCTGATTTGATAAAAAAATTAAAAAAAATTTCTCTTTTGTTTCTCAAAATTTAATAGTAGAATCATTCAATCTACTAGCGGCAATTCTCAAAGAACATACATTAATTGGACATAATTTTATCACATGAAAAAGGAATCTCGATATTGTCTCAACTTCTAACGACTATAGGATCGTGTTAGTTGATCCCGGTCTACTCGCTCCCAGTAGTGGATCTTCTAACAAGAGATTCGACACTATAAGGATTGGGTAAAGACTGATAGGATGGCACGTTGCTACATCTCGACTTTCATGTAAGATGTTTTACAAAATCAATATCAGTCTATGGAATCTACAGCTAATATGATCTTTAGCTTTACAGAAATGTTTGGTGAGAAAGGTCGAGCAGCAAGGCAGGTTGCCATGATGGATCTTATAAACGCGAACATGGCAAACGGTACACCAGTTAGGAACTACGTTTTGAAGATTATCGGCCTTCTTAACGAGTTAGAGGTCCCTAGAGCCGAGATCGATGCGAAATTCTAAATTGATATCGTGCTCCAGCAACTGCTCAATTCATTTAAGCAATTCTGCCTCTATTATAAAATAAAAAAACTGTATTTTACTTTGGCGAAATTATTGAAAGAATTACAGGCAGTAAATGGTGTTATCCGAAAATTAGCACATGTGTTTGTTGCGCAAAAGGCTTCTTCTTCTAGGCCAAAAGGTGATAAAAAGAAGAAGAATGGGGTGCGACAGGATAATGCACAAAAGACTTATAGGGATAAGTCATCAACTGCCAAGGCAAAGGTAAGGTGCCTAAGGGTAGTTGCTATTACTGTTTAAAGCCGGGACAATGAAAAAGAGAATGTCCTGATCACTAGAATAGCGTGGCTATAGGTAAAGCCTTTTCTTTTATTGTTGAATCATGATTAGTGGTTGTATCTACGGAAACCTGGTGTGTAGATACATGAGCCACAAATCATGTCTGCAATTCGTTGCAGGAGTTCCAAGTAACCAGACAATTTAAAGATGGTAAGGTTTACCTTTAGATGGGGTATAACTCCCAGGGATTGCTACTGCAGTGAGAGACGTAGTTCTTTCCATTTAGTAGAAATAAGTGTTTAATTTTAAAGAACATTTGTATGTACCTCAAATCAGGTGGAACTTAGTTCTGATTTTCTGATTGGGTATTGACGGATATTGTGTTTACTTCAATAAGAAATTTTGCAATATTATGGTTGTCAAACACTTCATCTGTCATGGCACATTAGATAATGGTTTTTTACACCCGTTTATTTTTACTGTTCAAAATGATGAGATAAATAACTAACATGTTTTACCATTTAATAAGGAAGGTTCATCGCTAAACCAAATATTATTTTGATAACTTCATCTAGGTCATCTTAATCTAAAGAGGAAACAAATATAGTAAAAGATGAGTCTTTGGGTTCATTGGAAGTGGAGGTACTTTCAGTCTGCGAATCCTGTTTAGAGGGTAAAAAGACCAAGAGGCCGTTTATAGTTAAAAGACTTAGAGCCAAAGAAGTGTTGGAACTGGTTCATTCTGATGCATGTGGTCATATGAACATCCAGGCAAGAGGTTGGAAAGATCCTATGATTTGATCGTGGTAGTAAATACCTCTTTGAGAGTTCATGAACTACTTGTCAGATATGGAATTACATCCCAATTGTCTGCATTAAGAATGCCACGGCAGAATGGTGTGACGAAAAGGAGGAGTAGGTCTTTTAAGGAGATGGCAAGAGACATGACGAGTTATTCAATTTTACCACATTCGTTTTGGGGGTTTGCATTAGAGACTGCGGTCTTTATTCTGAATTTGGTACCTATTAAGGCAGTTCCCGGTACCCCTCAGGAGTTGTGGACTTGGCGTAAGTCAAGTCTTGGACATCTCCAGATATGGGGATTACCTAGCACACGTATTGACGGAAAATGCAAGTATGGTGAAACCAAAGATAGAAGTCTGTTTCTTTGTAGAATACCCTAATGAAACTAAAGGTGGTTTTATAATTCTAAGAGTCAGAGGGTATTTGTTAGCACAAATACAAGATTCTTGAAACAAGATTATGTAATAAATCACAAACTCCGGTCGCAAGTTGTTCTAGAAGAGGTCAGGAATAATAATTTGGTATAATTGGAAATATACCTAATAAACGGAATGAGATACCACCTATCGTGAGTACACAGTAGGAGTTTCGTTGTAGTGGGAGGGTTGTTCGTCAACCCGAGAGGTTTATGTTCTTGGGAGAGTCTTACGACAAGATCCCAGAATAACATGATACCGAACCCAAAAACCATAATGAAGCACTATAAAATAAGGATGCAGATTTATGGAAAAAGGCTATGAAATCTGAGATAGAGTCTATATACTCTAATCAGGTCTAGGATCTTGTAGAACCATTAGGTGGGATAAAATCCATCGGGTGCAAATGGATCTACAAGATAAAGAGAGGAGTGGACGGGAAGGTGAAAACCTTCAAAGCTAGGCTTGTAGCGAAGGGGTTTACTCAGAAAGAATGGTTCGATTATGAGAAAACCTATTCGCTGGTGGCTATACTTAAGTCCATTCGGATTCTCTTATCCATTGCTGCTCATCTCGATTATGAGATTTGGCAAATAGACATCAAGACGGCATTTCTTAACGGAAGTCTTGACGAGAGCATCCATATGATGCAGCCAGACGGGTTCATAGCTAAGGGCCAAGAGCACATGATTTGCAAGATTAAGAAATCTATTAATGGGCTTAAGCCAGTATCAAGGTCTTGGAACACTCGATTTGACCAGGCGATTAAAAATTTTAGCTTTGATCAGTGTCATATCGAGTATTGTGTGTACTGAAAGCGCGATGGGCATAAGGTGGCATTTCTAGTCATTTATGTTGATAACATTCTTCTTATCGGAAATGATGTGGGGTTGCTATCTTCAGTAAAGGTATGGTTATCAAGTCAATTTGACATGAAAGACTTGGGAGAAGCAGGCCAAATCCTTGGGATCGAGCTTATACGAGATCGATCACGTAGGATGATGAGCTTATCCCAAGTCCGTTATATTGACTTGATTATTGCTCGATTTGGCATAAAAAATTTCAAGAAAGGATTTATTCCTTTTAGACATGAGATTACTCTATTTAGGGATCAGTGTCCTAAGACACCTAAGGAGATAGAGAGGATGAGAGGTATTCTTTATACTTCGGCAGTAGAAAGTCTCTCATGTATGCCATGCTCTGCACTAGACCAGATATCTGTTATGTCGTTGGCAAGGTAAGCAGATATCAGTCTAATCTAGGAGAAGAGCATTGGACTGCGATCAAGAATATACTCAAGTACTTAAAAAGGACTATGAAGTATATGTTGGTGTACCAGGCTGATAGCCTTATATCCCTTGGGTATACAGACTCGTATTTCCAGGCTGATAGGGATTCAAGGAGGTCCATCTCAGGATACGTGTTTTCTTAGAGAAAGCACATTGAGGGGAAGTGATGTCTCATATGGGAGACTTTACATTGTAGAGACGTTATGATTTGCATGGTTGCATCTGCAGATAACCTAGCGGATCCTTTTACTAAGGTAGAAGGGTTAGGTGTTAGATGTGTTCCTACATGGCTTTGAGTATAAGTGGGAGATTGTTGAAAATGTATACTGAAAAGTCATGCTTTTTATATATTTTATTCTAAATCCCTAGCATATTAATGAGAAACATTTGAGATGATTTTGCATTCGTGGTTTCATAATTATATTTGTAATGAATGAAGGCATAGTCCGTATATTCTGTCCAGTATTTGAGTCGGTGCGTGCTGCATGAAAGATCGGGTCAAAGGTTTTGACAGATTATACAGGTAGGCTCACAATCACAATGGACCCAAACATTCTATTGGTACGATTGTAGTACATCGTTATAGTAGCTGATCTTGGCTAGGTCGAACGGATCGAATTCAGGTTGTGAGAATTCGATGTTCGAGCTCGATGTGTTAGTACACTTAGAGTGTATTGAGTGGGATCAACAGGATGATCGATTCTACACTGACTATATGAATTGATCCACATCCCGTATTATCATGTATTGCACGAATTCTTAATCCCGAAGTGATTGATTAATTGTGTTCAGATGATGTATAGTACTTTGAGTCCACAATGGTTGAAATTTCCTCCATGATATCAACAATGCCGATGAGTTGGGTACTGGCGTTATTTGTTCGATGATTGAAAATCAACTGACGGAAACCACGTCCGATTTAGGTTGAGGAGTTTCCCCTCGTGTGCTTTGCTTATAGGATCAATAATGCTAAACCTGTACAGTGGATTTTTGAATTCGACATATCAAAAGGTTAAGCGGTGCGGTTGCGAGAAAAAGAGGATAATTAAATCGGGTTATCAGTAATCTAATTTATTTATCGGGAATCCATATCTTAAACGTGGGGAGAATTCAGTGCATTTGATAATTGAAAACTCAAGACATAATTTGAGTTAGGGTCGGGAGTTGAGTCAGGACCTTTAGTGGAATAAGTTCTTGCTCGTACGGGAAATGATCTAGTTTGGGGACAGAGTTAGGGATATCCAATTTTTTCGTATGATTAGCCCGTGTCCTATACTTACTCGTGATCCCTCACGTAGCCCATTATACGCACGAATAATTTTCTTATCGATTTCGGTTATTATTTAATTTAATTTGAATGTCGATTTTGTCATCGGGGACATTCGAAAATTAAATTAAATTGTTGGAGGACGATTTTGGAATTTGGCACACCTAGGGATTACTCCCTAGGTGGCCGACCCTAATAAGGGGATTATGGATTTGATTTATGTTAAGTATATATTTCTTCATAACATTTTAAGAAAGGGAGAATATATACTTAATAAAATATATTCTTGTATATATCAAGAGGAGGCTTATATATATTAGAAGAGTATAAAAATCCTAACCCTAATCTCTCCCATAGTCGCCGTCCCCTCTCTTGATTTGACAATTAATTTGGCCTCTCTAGAGATAAGTGTGAGAAGAAATCAAAAGTGTAGAGAGAACTCTTCGATCGGTTTCGTTGCTCACTCACCGTGATCGTCGTAGTACGTTCGGGACATACGTGAGAAGGTTGCAATGTTGTATTCAACGTATTTGGGACTTCTTAAAACTTTTCGACAAGTTTCATAAAGGTATTATACTATTAAGATTAATATAGTTTATAATTTTCATGAAAAATGCACACGTCATTTTTTACGGTCATGGCGTCAGTTCAAATTTTTTTTTCCGCTCCAACAGGTCAGCTTCACGCTTGAGACGTGCTGCTTTCTCTTCTTTCGTTTTCTTGGGCTTGAACTGTTTAGCCCAAGCTTCCTTGATCCATGTGAGGTGTTATTCCACCTTCTGAGACTGTGTGTGAACAACTGTGACGATCCTTTGGTCATACTCTTTGCGCACTTGATGGAGGATTGCGCTGTTGCAATTTACAATGGATGTAATGTTTTCATCCATCGTTTTGTAGCGGACTCTCCCTGGATCAGTAGTATTTTCTACATCTCATCTGAGGCTTCAGTTAGTTTTATCAAGATGATTAATCTTCTCAGAGAGACCAGAAACAGTATGATGTAGGTCAAAGAAATCTTGGTCAACTTTGGCCTAGATAAGAGTGACTTTAGAAGACAGCATTGATAGATGATAGAACTTCAGAGAGGTCCACTTGAATAGGAACAGTGGATAATGATGCAGCAGCAGTAGGAGGAACAGGAGTAGATGTAGGATGAGGAGGAGCATAGTGAGAAGGACTAGGGGTACTGAAAGGTCCACTTTGATCAGGTCTAGATGGAGGTGAGTCAAGATCGATGGGGATAGATGAGACATCTTGATGAGAGGATGGAGGAGTTATGACAGATGATGGGGTACCTTTACGAATGGTCGTCCAAACACCATCAACATATGCAATTTGCATATACTTTAGGGAGGACTTGTCATAGAGATCATGCTTAGAAAAGGCAATGTCCTTTTCTTCCGAGAGATTGATGCCAAAATGACAAAAAACTCTGGTCAGGTACATCCCATGAGGGAGATAAGAGTTTTTCTTGCTGTAAGAGTGGAGCATGTGAGAGATGAACAGAAAGCCTAGGTTTAGGCTCTTTTTTTCCAGAATATACCACATTATATAAATGTGCATGTAAGAAACGTCTCCAAATTTTCCCATATGAGGGAGAATAATATGGTTGACCATATGATGAAGAATGCGCATTTCTGGCTTAAGGTTGTTGGCCTCTAAAGGCTTTGAAGGGTCGATGTCATCGTTTTTAAAAATGTGTTTGACAGATTCAGCAAAGGAAAAGCTTTCAACCTCAATGGGTTTCTGGTTGTGATAAACACAAATGTCACTAGGGAGAATATCCAAGATTTCATTCAGGGTAGAGGGGGACAGAACAATATCCTTACCATTCACCCAAGTGGTGATGGTAGTGGACGGGATGAGAAAATTGTGCATGTGAGCATACAAAGACTTAATCAACGTGGGATAGTGAGGATCTTGGATCTATAAAAGCGTTTCCCACCCAAGGCTTGAGAAGAGATCCTTAAACCTCATTTCAATGGAGTCAAAAAATACAAAATCTATAGAGCAACCGGGGTAAATTTTTTGATTTGCAAAAGAAGAAAAATAAAGTTGACGAAACTTAGAAGATTGGAAAGAGATTACCTCGGAGGAGGCAACATTTTTTGGAATGGTGGTCGCCGTTGTCGCCGTCGTGGTTGTCTTCTTTCGTTTGGACGACCTAGGGCTTGAAGACGTGCCTTCTCCAGTCCGTTTCAATCCTTTTTCCACGATTTTTGGTGGCATATTGAAGGATTTAGAGTTGGATTTGAGAGGAAGAGGAAGGGTCAAATCAGGGTTAGAGAGGGAAAAGAGGCGGGAGATGAACAATTTTGAGAGAGAAAGAGGGAAATGAAATGACATTTCGGGGACCAACACCTCTTTTATAGACATAACGATTTGTGTCGACACGATTCGTATCGCGTGTGGGTATAGAAGACATGAACTGGTGTCGACACCGTTTTCATTTGGTGTCGACACATTCAACCATTTGGGTTGACACGATTAAGATTTGTGTCGACACAAATTTACCGAAAGTCGGGGAACCAATTGGTGTTGACACTGAATAGAATGGGGTCGACACTTTTGCTCATAGTGCCACTTCTAAATAGTTTTGTGTCGGTACTTCACACATTTGTGTCGACACTTTTTCAAGTTTTGTCGACACTTTTTCACATTCAAGAAAGAATATCAAGAATATTGAAATACAATAAAAGACATGGTTAGTATGGCATATAAATCATCAATTTGGAGCACATAACATACCAAGTTCTCTTATAATATACCATATTCTTTCTTCATTTAAAAGTTTTGTGAAAATGTCCTCTAATTGGTAATCTATGCCTATAAATTCAAGTTCAATATTTCCTTTTTGAACATGATCTCTTATGAAATGATGTCTAATCTCTATGTGCTTTGTTCTTGAGTGTTGTATAGGATTCTTAGATATATTAATTGCACTAGTGTTATCACATTTGATAAGAATATGATCTAGGTGAAAACTATAGTCTTCTAATTGTTGTTTCATCTAAAAAACTTGTGCACAACAACTTCCAGCTGTAATATACTCAGCCTCTGCTGTAGACAAGGCTATTGAGTTTTGCTTCTTGCTAAATCAAGAGATTTGTGAGTGCCATAGGAATTCACAAGTACCACTTGTGCTTTTTTCTATCTACTTTTCATCAAACAAAATCAGCATTCAAATAGCCAAATAACTCAAAGGGTATTCCTCTAGGATAAAATAATCTTAACTTTTGTGTTCCTAACAGGTATCTAAGGATGCGCTTAACAGCGGTCACATGTGATTCCTTAAGATTAGATTGAAATGTAGTACACATGCAAATACTAAGCATAATATCCGGTCTACTAGTAGTTAAATATAAGAGGGATTCGATCATACCTCTATAACGATTTTCATCTAATGCTGTGCCATCTTCATCTTTATCAAGTTTCATTGTAGGACACACTGGAGTTCCCATAGGCTTTACCTTGAGCATGTCAAACCTCCTCAATATGTCCCTCATGTACTTAGCTTGATTAATGTAGATTCCTTCTTGAGTTTGTTTGATTTGAAGTCCTAGGAAGTAGTTGAGCTCACCCATCATGCTCATTTAGAATTCTCTTTGTATACACTTAGCAAAGTCCTTGCAAAGAGATTCGTTAGTTGCACCAAAAATTATATCATCTACATAAATTTGTACAACTAGCATGTCACTTTCTTGAGACTTGATAAAAAGGGTGGTATCAATTTTTTCTCTAGAAAATTCATTTTCAATCAAGAATTTGCTACGCCTTTCATACCAAGCTCTTGGTACTTGCTTTAAACCATAGAGAGTATTGGTAAGTTTGAAAACATGATTTGAAAAATCTAGATTTTCAAAGGCAGGAGGTTGTTTCACATAAACTTCCTCCGAGATAAAACCATTTAAAAAGGCACTTTTGACATCCATTTAATAGAGTTTGAAAATTTTAAAGCATGCAAAGGCAAGCAACATCCTAATAGCTTCAAACCTAGTCACAAGAGCAAAAATCTCATCAAAATCGATGCCTTCTTCTTGATTGTAACCTTGGGCTACCAATCGAGCTTTGGTCTTAAGAACTACTCCATTTTTATCCATTTTATTTCTAAAAACCCATTTTATACCAATAATGGAGTGTTCTTTAGGTCTTGGGATGAAAGTCCAAACTTTGTTTCTTTCAAACTGGTTTAGCTCATCTTGCATAGTCAAGATCCAAAATTTATCATTTTTGACTTTCTCAAAATATTTTGGTTCAGTCTGATAAAGGAATGCTAAATTACCACAAACATTATGTAGAGAAGAGTGAGTTTTGATACCTTGAGATGAATCATCAATGATTAGATCTTTTAGGTGACCATGAGCATACCTTAACTCTTTAGGTAAATCTAAATTTTCTGAATTTTCATATTCTGCTGTCGGTTGGAGTGCATTTTGTTGTGGATTTGAAACTTTCTCTTTATTTAGCTCTTCTTTTTTCTTGATAAAGATATCTTTCATACCTTTTTCTATGTCTACAAGGTTATCTTCACAAAATGTTTTTGAAGAACCAAGGTTAGTTTCATCAAAAACATGTATAGAATCTTCAACAGCTAGGGTTCGTTTGTTGAAAACTCTAGACACTTTACTAGATATAGAATATCCTAGAAAAATACATTTATTAGATTTTACGTCGAACTTACCAAAAAGTTCTTTGTTGTTATTTAAAATAAAATATTTGTACCCAAAAGCGCAAAAATAACTAATGTTACATTTTCTTCCATTCCATAACTCATATGGGGTTTTCTTGAGAGATGCTCTTATCATAACTCTGTTTATGATAAAAACAAGTAGTGTTTAGTCTCGACCCAAAAGTATCTTGGTAGATTATTTTCATAGAGCATGGTTGTAGCCATTTCTTCCAATATTCTATTTTTCATCTCAACAACTCTATTTTGTTGAAGGGTTCTAGGAGTAGAAAAATTATGGTTAATACTATTTTCATCACAAAACTTTTTAAAATCTTTGTTTTCAAATTCTTTACCATGATTATTTCAGATACTTGTGATTTGAAAACTTTTTTTATTTTGAACTCTCCGAGACAGATTTGTAAAAGATGCAAAGACTTCATCCTTATGAGCTAAGAATAGCAGTCAAGTGTATCTAGTGAAGTCATCAACAATAACAAAGGCATATATCCAATGCTTAAAGTCCTTATTAGACCAAATAAGTCCATGTGCAATAGTTGTAATGGCCTAGAAGTTAAAATCTCATTTTAGAATGAAAACAACTTCTAATTTGTTTGCCTTGTTGGCATGCATCACACACTTTATCTTTTTCAAATTTGATTTGAGGTAACCCAGTCACAAATTCTTTTTTCAAAAGTTTAGAAATTAAGTTCATATGTGCATGTCCAAGTTTTCTATGCCATAACCAACTATTATCACTCAAGACGGCTAAGCACTTGGTATCACTCTTAGAAAGATTATTTAGAGTAAATATATAAATATTTTCATGCCTATGATATTCAAGAATAACTTTGTTATTGGTTGAATCTTCAATAACACACTTAGCATGATCAAACATAACTTTGTAGCCTTTGTCACAAAATTGGCTTATGCTAAGAAGGCTATATTTTAAACCATCAACAAGCTAAGCATTTTCAATAGAAGGGGAAGGGATTTTACCAATGACACACTTAGCATGATCAAACACAACTTTGTAGCTTTTGTCACAAAGTTGGCTTATGCTAAGAAGGTTATATTTTAAACCATCAACAAGCTAAGCATTTTCAATAGAAGGGGAAGGAATTTTACTAATGCAGCCAATTTCTATGATTTTTCCTTTGCTATTGTCATCAAAGGTCACAAATTCACCATTTTTGGCTTGAGAAATGTACACATCGATTTGTCGCCTGTCATATGTCGTGAGCAAGCACTATCGAGGTACCACATCCCCTCTTTGAATGAGGATTTGAGACACACCTGCAAGGAGAATCAAGTTTTGATCTTTGGTACCAAAATTTTCTTGGGTCCTTTGTGTTAGTTTCTTAAGGAGGTGTTCCTTTAAGAACCCAAGCATTTTTTACAAAAACATTAGGAGATTTTCTGTATAGGCAGTGTGTGACAACGTGTCCATGCTCATAACAGTAAAAATATATAGCATTTGAATGATTTGATGATATTTTGACAAAAATATTGCTAAATTTTTTTTGTTTCTTCTTAGGTTTATAATCAATTCCAACTTTGTCAAAAACACATTTTTGTATTCTAAGAAGTTTAGCCAAAATTTTCTTTCCTTGAGTGAACTTATAAACAAATTTTGTAAGATTCTCAACTCTTTCATTCAAAATTTGGTTTTTATTTTTCAGATCAGAGACTTATTTTGTCAAAACAAAATTTTCACTTTTTAAAGTCTTTATTTCAGTTGAGGAGGAAAGAACTAATTTTTTTAGAATAGAATTCTTAGCACCAAATTTTCTCAACTCATCATGTAAATTCTCAAAAGTATTTTGCAGTTCTTCTAAGGAAAAGGAGTCAGGAGTTACCTCATCATCTTCTCTGGCAATAAGGCATAGATTGGCAACTTCATTTTTTTTCTTTCCATCCTCAGAGCTGCTGTCATCGCTTTCACCCAAAGCTGATATCATGGCTTTCTTGAAACCTTTCTTGAATTGCTTCTTGAGATGAGAGCATTCGTCTTTGACGTGTCCAGGCTTCTTGCATTCGTATCAGATTATTTCATCCTTCTTATTTTCTGTTTTGAATATGCTGGAATCACCTTTGAGTTTGTTTGGCTCTCCCTTGTACTCTTCATTCTTGAAGAATTTTCCTCTTTCTTGTTACTTATTTTTAAGAAACTTCTTGAATTTCTTTGTGATGAGAGCCATGTCTTCATTCTCATCACTGGAGGACTCTTCTTCAGATTCTTCGTCATGAGCTGAAGACTTGAAGACAATGCATTTCTTCTTTTTATTATCTTCCTCATCATCTATCTTGATATTCATCTCATGAGTCATGAAAGAACCAAGAAGTTCTTCTAGGCTGAGCCTGTTCAGGTCATTGGCTTCTTGTATAGCCGTGACCTTTGCTTCCTAACTCTTAGGCATGCACCTAAGAATTTTTCTTACCATCTATGCATTAGAATAAATCTTGCCAAGAGATTTCGGTTCATTTATAATATCAGTAAAGCGAGTAAACATATCAAAAATTATTTCATCATGCTTCATTTTGAATAATTCATAATTATGAACAAGCAGACTAATTTTTAACTCTTTCACTTGATTGGTACCCTCATGGATAACTTCGAGTCTATCCTAAATTTCTTTAGTAATGTCACAAGTCGAGGTCCTATTGAACTCGTTTAGGTCAAATGAGCAATAAAGGAGATTCATGGCTTTAGCATTTTTTTATATCTCTCTTATGTCGATTTCAGTCCATTCGGCTTTAGGTTTAGGGACAGTAGCCCCTTCAATAGTTTTGGTGAGTCTTTTGGGTCCATTTTTTATAACTCGCCAAAAATCGTAACCTACAACTTGAATGCAGATTCTCATTCTAGCCTTCCAATAGTTATAGTTTATTCCATTAAATAAGGGAGGTCTATTAATCGATTGACCTTCAGATTGAATAGGTCCGATGCTAGTGGTTTCCATATAAATCTCTTAGACTCTTAAGTCAAAGACAAGGGCCCAAGCTCTGATACCAATTGCTAGATCTAGGCAACTCAAGAGGAGGAGTGAATTGGGTCTTTAAAAAATTAAATAGCAATTTAATTACTTTTTTTAAAAAAATTTTAATATTGCAATAAGGCACGGTATGCAAATATGAAATCAATGCAAGTATCAAAAGATGATGGATAGAGAGAGAACCAGACACTAGAGATTTATAGTGGTTCGGCTTTATCCTAGTCTACGTCCACTCCTCAAGATCTCCCTTGTGTCGACTCAAAATGAGTCCTGAAATCATCGGCTCTTTTGCATTGACACAAAGCTTGTTTGTGTCGACACTAACACTTCGATACCTGAAGATCAATTTGTAAAACAGTTAGGGTGTCAAATCATTTGATCAATGGGTGTTGACACACTTGATAAACTTCAAGTATACTTTGCCATAAAAGTGTTTGACTTAATTTTCAATTAAATTCAATACAAAATATTCTTGTTCAAGAATACTTAAGTATTTGAATCATTTTGAGATATGCGTCAATTTTTTTTTGCTAAGGTGTTAATTTTGATTGTTGAAAATGTGTTAACATTCTCATTTTAAAAATATAAAATATTATTCATTTAAATTTATTTATTCTTAAAAAATAAATTATGAAAATCATAAAAATCAGAATAAAAAGCCCTATGGCTAACACTTATGAAAGTTGTAAGTTCCTTTTCCCTGTCGACTTCATCATCCTCAACACCAAGCCTGACCCACAACTTAGACGACAGACACTCGTCATCCTCGGTAGAACTTTCTTGGCTATGACCAACGCATGTATAAATTATCGAACATGAGCGATAGATGTCTCCTTCGAGAATATGAAAATGCGCTTAAACAACTTCTATGCCTCTCAACAGCCCTCACAGCACTACAACCATTTTGCAGTCGACATAATATAAGAGGTTATTGAATCAGCCATACCATTCGTATTTGGTGATGATCCTTTAGAGATGTGTTTGGCACACTTTAGAGCTGACGCCTTCGATGTTGAGCAATTCATGAGTGAGGTCACTTCCCTTCTCAATTTGAGCTCCTGTCACCTATATCCTCCATCCTACTATGCCCTCTCTTGATTCACCACTAGACATTGAGCTAAAGCCACCCAGCTTCGCTCAACTATTTATTCCTAGGGCCCAATAGCACTTTACCCGCCATCATTGTCTCTTATTTAACTCCTGACCAGGAGTCTCAATTTGTTAAGGTTTTGAAAAATCATACGGTGGTCAGTCGCCGACTTGAAAGGGATTGACCCCTCTGTCTACATGCATCGCATCCACTACAAAGATGATGCAAAATCATCTCGAGAAATGTAGCAAAAACTCAACCCAAATATGAAAAAGGATGTTCTAAAAGAGGTCGTGAAATTACTCGATGCAGGTATCATTTACCACATCTCTAACAGTAAGTAGGTGAGCCCAACCCATGTTGTTCCTAAGAAATTCGAGCTCACTGTCGTGCAAAATGATAAGGGAGAGTTGATACCCACTCGCACCACGACTGGCTGGCAAGAGTGCATTGACTATCGAAAGTTAAACGCTTCCACTAGGAAAGACCACTTCCTGCTACCCTTCATTAACTAGATCTTAGAACGTCTTGTGGGTCAAAGTTTTATCTACTTCCTAGGTGGTTACTCCGGGTACAATCAAGTGCCCGTCTACCCCGAGGACCAAGAGAAGACGACCTTCACCCATCCATTTGGCACCTTCGCTTGTAGGCGCATGCCTTTTGGACTCTACAATGCACTAACAACCTTTCAAAGGTGCATGATGGCTATCTTCTCCAACATGGTCAAGAAATTCCTAGAAGTCTTCATGGATGACTTCTCAGTTTTTGAATCCTCTTTTGAAGATTATCTCCAAAATCTGACGAAAGTACTCAAACGTTGTATGGAGATAAATCTTGTACTCAGTTGAAAAAAGAGCCATTTCATGGTTCAACAGGGGACTGTGTTAGGGCACATCTTATCAAAAAGGGATATCGAAGCTGACAAAGCTAAAGTTGACCTCATCTCTAAACTTTCTGCCCAAGCTTTTTTTCAGCAAGTACATTCTTTCCTAGGGCACGCAAATTTCTATCGTAGGTTCATAAAGGATTTCTCTAAGATTTCCAAACCATTGTGTGATCTTCTCACAAAGGATGCACTTTTCATCTTCGGCGAGTTCTGTCTTCGAGCCTTTGAGCAGCTCTGAGACTCCCTGTCCACTGCACCCATTATGTAGTCACCCGATTGGTTACTGCCTTTCGAGATCATGTGTGATGATTCGGATTATGCCGTAAGAGCTGTCTTAGGTCAACGTGTAATCATCTCCCTCATGCTATCTACTACGCCAGACCCTCACTTACACACAGTTGAATTATACTACTATCGAGAAGGAATTACTGGTTGTAATCTTCGCGCTTGACAAGTTTAGGTCCTATCTCTTAGGTTCAAAAGTCATTATCTACATAGACCATGCTACCTTCCGACTCCTTCTGTCCAAAATGGACACTAAGCCCCGAATCATCCACTGGATTCTTTTCCTACAAGAATTTGATCTAAAAATTTGAGATAAAAGGGAACTGAGAATTCTGTAATTGACCACCTCTCCCACCTAATAGTAGCCCCATCTAGTGACTCCACTCCTTTACATGACTTGTTTCCAAATGAGCAATTCTTTGCAATCATCGACACCCAGCTCCCATGGTACACTGACATTGTCAACTATCTGGCAGTAGACCGCATTCCTACTTACTGGCCCAAATTCGATAACGAACGATTCTTCTCCAAAATTAAATAATATTTTTGGGAAGACTTGAAACTCTTCAAATGCTGCTTTGACTAGGTAATTCGTAGATGTGTCCCCAAATTCGAGGTAGCCAGCACTCTGACCTTCTATCACTCTCTTACATGTGGAGGACACTTCTGTGGCAAGAAGACGGTAGACAAAGTGCTCCAATCTAGTTTCTTCTGGCCCACCATCTTCAAAGATGCTCACGATTTCTGTTGAACTTGGCTTTTCTGCCAACAAACTGGCACAATTTCTTCCCGAGACATGATGCCCCTATGTGGCGCTGGGATTTGAGGTTTTATTTAAAAAATAAGAGAATTCAAGAAATATTTAGAAAATACTTTAACACCTTGAAAATTAAATTTTAAAAACCATTTTCGTTGAAAATGGAGTCGCTACTTGATTTTTAAAAAAAATTAAAAAAAACAAAAATAGGCTACTGACATTTAAAACGTTAACTAGAGAAAACAAATGTTCGAAAGCTAAAGTATGAACCAGAGAATGTGTTAGATACCCCACTCGCCGAACCGTGAGATTAACCTCTACTAATCATTATTGGTTTCTTAATTAAATTTCTCAGATGCATACAAATACAAAAAATAAAGGCGAAGAGAGAACATAAAAAATTAAATAAGAAAAACACATAGCAAATGTATATAGAATACAAAAATGAAGCAAATAAGAAAACAAAATTTTAAATTTTACGGTATGCAATTTCTAACTAAAGAAAGTATGGAGCAAACCCGCATGCAATATCACCTAAATTAGCATAATCCAAATAAAGGAACAAAAATTTGCTAAGAGTCATTAAATTCAATAAACATTAATTTTCTAACAATGGCATCAAATAACTAAGATAACTTAAACAATTCTAAGCATAATTTTAAATGAAGTAAACAAAACATACTTTACAATTATCATACCAAATAATCTAAAATTACATTATCGTGATTAACTGCTACTAAAGAGAAAAGATAAACTAAAAATAGAAAAATGGGATATGAGAATCTATATTAAAAGGTTAAAAGAAAATAATGAAAGACTAATAATAGGAATTTTATGTACTAATATGACAAAAGAAAGCTCAAAAACTTAATCAAATGAAAAGGAAATAAAAGAAAATTTACAAAAGAAAATTAAAACAAAATTAAAAGGTTTTTGAGGAAGATAAAAGAAAAGACTTTTAAACTAACTAGAATTATGACGTAAAGAAAAAGGAAAAGGAATCTAATTATTTATCGGCAATATTATAGGTTTTATATAAAAACTGGACAAAATTTAAAAAAAAAGTAAAATAAATACTATAAAAGAGGAAACTAAGCTAAAATTTAGAGATTTTGTAAATTTTGATGTTGAACAAAATAAAAGAAAAGAAAAAGAAAAGAAATACAATTAAAAAGAATTTAAACAAAGAATAATGTATTAAAATAAAAACTATTATATAATGGCATAGTAACTATTTAATTAGAAAATATGGATATAATATTGACAATTACAATCATATGAATGCAAGTGCATTAATTATGAAAATAACAATACCGTGAGTTGTAATTGCTAAATATATTAGCACTACTTTGATGAATTAACACGTTAGGTGCAAATGTACAATATGGGTAAGATAAATCTGAATTTAACTAGTTTAACCTAATCTAAACATGTTTAGCATAAACAAATCAAAATTCATGATCTAATTGAATAAAGCAAGATAATTGAATCAGCTTTGCAAGTGGTACTAGTAAAGCGTGCGGAATAAAATGTTGAAACTAACCCAGTCACTCTAAGAGAGAGAAAATAGAGAAAGAAAGTCCAAAAATCCAAATAGAATACCTAGATCGCGAGTGAATTCGCAAGTTAGGAAATGGTGATCGGTAGTCCAATTCCTTAAGCAGTGATCCAATCCAAATGTAGGTGAGTTAAAGTTTCGGTATTGGTGGTCAGTCTCTCGATTTTCCGCAAGGTGTCGGTGTTAGAATTTTTCCATCTTCCAACCCGTCAGAGCTCCAATATCATAATTATCCTTCTAAAATCATACAGTGGTACGATATTTATAGAGTTCATCAACTAATGGATTGCTGACATGTTTTGGGACACGTCATGCCATTTAGAGTTGGCGGTCGCCGGTTTGGAGTTGGCAGTCGCCACAACAAATGAAGTTTTTAAGAAGTTCATATGGCGGTTACCACAATGGAGTTGCCAACTCCATAGTTCAAATGTGGTGGTTGCCACTTTGGCTAGAGTTTTCAAGAGGTTTTATGTAGGTCGCCACAATCAAATTGGCAGTCCCACAGTTCAAGTTGTCAATTCAAGGTGATTTAATTGGTTTGAAGATTTTGATCATTGGGTTCAAATCACTAAGCTTGGATCACTTCCCGAGGATTGTTTCAAGAGCACCATCCACTTATTTTCATCATCGAATTCACCCAGATCAACCTAAGATTGGTGGGGTCAAATTAGGGTAGTTATAGTTGCTCTACTTTGATATAACTTGCATTACAATGCGAGATGCAGGTTATATCAAAGATCCAGAGACAACATCTATTTGACCGAGTCGTCAATTTTAGACCACAAACACACAAGCATGCATATGTTGTTTGTCATACTCAAATTTCCATCGAACTGCCTACATATCTATTTGCTAGGGATTAGACCAAAACGTAATTTTGCGACAAAAACAAGGAGGCAAGATACTAAACATGACGCAGATGCTCATATGATCAAACACCAGCATGATGTAAACAACATCCTAAAGATCAAGTTAAGATCTAAAGGGACCACAATCAATCAAACAAGCTAAAGATTGACTCAAGATCTAAGAACTCATGTGGTATAAAATAATTAAAAAGATCGAGTCAAGATCTTAGAAATCATCTTAATCAGGAAAGCGATAACGAATTAACTAGCTCGAGTCAAGACCCAAAAATTCAGAACGATAGCGAGATAAGGATAATTAAAAGTCGAGTCAATACTTAAAATTATTCTCAACGGAGAGCAAACCACAAATCAATAGGTCGAGTCAAGACCTAAAAATTCGAGTTAAGCACGGAACAAAAATAACTAAAAGTCGAGCCAAGACTTAAAACTATTTTTATCGGAGAAAATATCGCGAATTAATAAGTCGAGTAAAGATCTAAAAATTTGAGACAAAAACGGGATAAAAATAATTCAAAAGTCGATCAGAACTTTAAAACTATTTTTATCAAAAGAATAACCACAAATTAATAGATCAAGTCAAGATCTAAAAACTCATGACAAAACACGGAATGAAATTAATTAAAAGCCGAGTCAAAGCTTAAAACTATTTTCATCATAAGGATAAACACGAATTAATAGGTCGAGTGAAGACCTAAAAACTTATGACAAAATATGAAATAAAAATAATTAAAATTCGAGCTAAGACTTAAAACTATTTTTAAATCCCCAAAAAACAGGCAAACAAACAATCATAGGGGTATTAAAAAAACATAAAAAACAAATATGACATAGGTTCCTAGAGAGCAGGGCTTGAAAAACTTAAAACGCCTTCTGAACTTATAGTACCTGAAAGCAGGATATGAAACATAGGATGCCTAACACATTAGGACATGGGAAACCTAAGACGCCTTCTGGACTTAGAGTGCCTGAGAAGTAGTGCTTGAGAAACCTAAGACGCCTTATAAATTTAGGACTTTGATGCCTTATGAATTAGGATTTGGAGAAAACCTAAGACACCTTCTGGACTTAGGACCTAAACGCCTTCTGAACTAGGGTTAGGAGAAAACATAAGACACCTTCTGAATTTAGGACCTAGACACCTCATGGACTAGGGTTTGGAGAAAACCTAAGACACCTTCTGGACTTAGGATTAGATTCATTATCAATTAGGATTTGGAAAAAACCTAAGACACCTTCAAGACTTAGGACCTAGACGCTTTATAGACTAGGGTTCGAAGAAAACCTAAGAATCGTCACTCACACATGAACCTAGGGTTGGATTTGCCTAGTGTACTAGGGCTTAGATTGCCTAGCTCACTAGAGCTTAAGAAAATCTAAGAATTGTCACACACATATAAACCCAGGGTTAAAAGATTTATTTGGCGCACAAAGGCATAAGGCGCCTAGTCTTCTAGGGCTTAAAAAAATCAAAGAATCGTCACACACACACGAACCTAGGGCTGAAAGATTTGCCTGGCTTACCAAGGCTTAGGGTGCCTAGTCTTTTAGGGCTTAAAAAAGCTGAAGAATCGTCACACACACATAAACTTAGGGTTAAAAAGATTTGTCAGCCGCACCAGGATTTAGGGTGCTTAGTCTTCTTCTATGGTTAAGAAGAACAAATTGATCGTCACACACACACTAACCTAGGGTTAAAAAAATTTACCTGGCGCATCAGGGCTTAAGATGCCTAGCCTTTTAGGGCTAGAAATAACCAAAGGATCGTCACATACACACGAACCTAGGGTTAAAAAATTTACCTGGCGCACCAGAGCTTGTGGTCCCTAGTCTTCTAGGGCTTGAAAGAACCAAAGAATCATCACACACTCACGAACTTAGGGTTAAAAATATTTTCCAGGCGCACCAAGGCTTAGGATGCCTAGTCTTTTTTTAGGGCTTGAAAGAACCAAAGGATCGTCACACACACATGAACCTAAGGTTAAAAGATTTGCCTAGGTCACCAGGGCTTAGGGTGCCTAGTCTTATAGGACTTGAAAGAACCAAAGGATCGTCACACACACACGAGGCTAGGATTGAAAGATTTACCTAGCTCACTAGGGCTTAGGGTGCCTAGTCTTCTAGGGCTTAGGGTGCCTAATCTTCTAGGGCTTATGGTGCCTAATCTTCTAGAACTTAAAAGAATCGAAGGATCGTCACACACACACATGAACCTAGGATTAAAAATATTTACCTCGCGCACCAGAGCTTAGGGTGCCTAGTCTTCAAGGGCTTGAAAGAACCAAAGGATCGTCACATACACACACGAGCCTAGGGTAAAAGATTTGCATGGTGCACCAGAGATTAGGGTGCCTAGTTTTTTAGGGTTTAAAAGAACCAAAGGATCCTCACACACTCACGAACCTAGGGTAAAAAATATTTACCTACCGTACCAGGGCTTAGGGTGCCTAGTCTTCTTCTAGGGCTTGAAAGAACAAAAGGATCGTCACACACGCACGAACCTAAGGTTGAAAGATTTGTTTGGCTCACCAGGGCTTAGGGTGCCTAGTCTTCTAGGGTTTGAAAGAACCAAATGATCATCACAAACACACTAGCCCAGGGTTGAAAGATTTACCTAGCTCACTAAGCTTAGGGTGCCTAGTCTTCTAAGGTTAAAAAGAACCGAAAGATCATCACACACACACGAACCTAAGGTTAAAAAGATTTTTCTGGCGCACTAGAGCTTAGGGTACCTAGTCTTCTTTTAGGGGTTAAAAGAACTGAAGGATCGTCACACACACACGAACCTAGGGTTAAAAATATTTGCCTAGTGCACTAGGACTTAGGGCGTCTAGTCTTCTAGGGCTTGAAAGAACTAAAGGAACGTCACACACACACAAACCTAGGGTTAAATAATTTTCCTGGTGCACCAGGGTTTAGGGTGCCTAATCTTTTAGAGCTTGAAAGAACCAAAAGATCATCACACACTCACGAACCTAGGGCTAAAAAGATTTACCTGGCGCACCAGAGGTTCAGGTGCCTAGTCTTCTTCTAGGGTTTGAAAGAACTAAAGGATTGTTATACACACACGAACCTAGGGTTGAAAGGTTTGCCTGGCACAATCGGACTTAGGGTGTCTAGCTCACTAGGGCTTGAAAGAATCAAATGACAGTTACTCACACACGAACCTAGGGTATTAAAGATTTTCCTGGCACACAAGGGCTTAGGGTGTCTAGCTTACTAGGGCTTGAGAAACCTAAGACACCTTCTGGACTTAGGGCATGGAGTAAAACCTAAGACACCTTCTGGACTTAAGACCTAGATGCCTTATAGGTTGGGATTTGGAGAAAACCTAAGAAATCTTCTGGATTTAGGATATAGACTTCTTATGGACTAGAGTTTGGAGAAAACTTAAGACACATTCTGGACTTAGGATCTAGACGCCTTATGGACTACGATTTGGAGGCAAACCAAAGAAACCTTCTGAACTTAGAACCTAGACAGCTTCTAGACTTAGGTTTGGAGAAAAACCTAAGACACCTTTTAGGCTTTAGACCTAGATGCCTTATGAACTAAGGTTTGGAGAAAAATCTAAGACACCTTTTGGACTTAGGACCTAGACGCCTTATGGACTAGGGTTTGGAAGAGGGTGCCTAGTGCGCTAGGGCTTGGATCAACGAGCCATTGCTGAGGGCTGCTACACAACTTTGAGGATCCACAGGCTCATGCTTTCCACTTTGGTCTTGGAGAATTGTGCCCCACTATAGAGGAGTTTACCGACATTCCTGATCTCATCCCACGGGAGTTCGCAGCAATACCTTCTATGTTCATCTCTTCGAAGAAGTAGATCATGCGCCTTTATGGTCAAACTAGCCTAGAGATTTATTTCTTCGTCCATGGGGATTCACTGGACATAGATTCTACCCTACCGGTGCCCTTGGTGAGTTTAGCTTCCAGTTACGGCTCTATCATGTTTTGTACATCTATCTACATGCCGGGTATCTTCTCGTTCCTTCTGATGGACGAGTCAGCTACTTACTGGTTGACATTACAGGTCAGATGTGGTCAAAAAAAGACTCTGCCTCATTGGTTCTAGACGAGACATTGATTGGCCTGGATGCTATCAATCGGGGTGTAACCACATCCTTTGCTGGTAGTCCTTTGCTTCTCCAAGTAAAACTCAAATCTCTCATTTTTTTCCTCTTCTCTTCTTTTGCCAATTTTTCTCAATTTTTATCGCTCTTATCTTCTTTTTGTTGAATTTTCTCATATTTTACCGCTCTTCTCTCTTTTTTCCACTCTCTTTTTATTTTCCCACACCTCTCTTTTTGCAGATCTCTCTCGATTCTTATCTCTTTTCTCTATTTTTACCTTATTTTTAGCTCGTTCTCGGCCATCTCAAACTATTATGTAATCTGTTCTAAAATTTTGTAAAGCCTCCTGGTTGCTGATCTAGCCCAAACACGTGCTGGACACAAATCCTCTAACCTAATGATATAAAGCTCAGATAAACCTAACAACCCCAAAAGTAGAATAACCAGTATTAAAAACTTTTTGAAAAAGAACAATGATGACAGATGGTGAGCATTGTAGGCACAAAACAGCTGACCATGAGCAGAAACAACCATAAAAAAGGAAACATGCCCCGGTTGGACCCATACTGACAGAAACGAAGAAGCATAGAAACTAGAAACCCCAAAAGCGAAACCCGAGAACCAACGACTTTTGGGGAGAAAGGTTTAACCAAAGGTTCTAAAAGAGAAAATGGGCAGCACTTTAGTATGAAAACATATCTAAACCAAATGAGACCTCATGACAAAAACCTAAGCGGGAGCTCAGAAAAGCAAGCCCAAACGACACCAAGAGTATAAAACCAACAAGTAAAGGAAAACCTAAGAGAGAGAAAACTATCATAAACCAACAACAAGGCAGGCCTAAGCCAACAAATCAAAAACTAGGCAACGACCCGAGAGGAAAACTACTTTAAAACGAAGAAACACCGGAAGCGAACCCGAGCCAAAACCAAGGAGAGAAACTATCTTAGTCTAAACAAACAAACAAAGGTCCTTGTAGACACCAAAATTTGACCCCGTCCAATCTAGGTGAATCCGATGATGAAAACAGGTGGAATAGTGCCTCGGTACAATCCTCAAGAAGTGATCCAAGTATGATATTTGAACCTGAAAGCTTTAAACCAATAAAATTTTGGCGAGCCATCGAAACTTGCTACCCAAGTAAGGCGACAGCCAACTTCCATCGTAGCGACCACCATAGAACTTTGTAAAAACCTTAGCCAAAAGTGGCGACCGCCAACTCCCGTGATGGCGACAACCAACTCCCATCATGGCGACTGCCATAGAACTTTGTGGAACCTTTCAAAAATATGGCGACTGCCAACTCCCATCATGGCGACCGACATAGAACTTTGTGGAACCTTTCAAAAACATGGCGACTGCCAACTTGCATTGTGGCGACCGCCAACTCCAAATGGCCTGACGTTTCCCTTAAACGTGGCAGCATTTCATTGGCTGATGAACTCTATAAATACCGTACCTCTGGTATGTTTTCACGGACAAATTTTGAGTGTGAGGTTAGTGAGTGAAGCTCTGTCGAGTCCCCGAGCAATTTTGAGCTCCGACGTTGAAGCCTTGCTGAAATACCGAGTCCCAAACCTCCAATATCTACATTTGAAGCCCTAGCTTGGAATCACCATCTGAGGATTGAAGCACATTTCCTAATTTGAGGATTCCATGATTCAGGTACCTTGTTTGGATCCCCGGTCTTTCAAACTCCATTTCCTCTCTTTTGGAGTGACCGGGTTAAAATTATATTTCAAATTGCCTATTCTTTCCATTTATGTAATTAATCTTGTTTACTTCATATATTTTAGTTGTTTTCTTTACTTCTTTAATTATTAATTCCTTCATACTCACACTTAATACATTGTAATTTTTATTTGTATCCATTCATTAGTGTTAATATATTTTGGCATTTACAATTTAATAATATTGTTAATTGCTACAATAATGCACCTACATTTACGTAAATATAGTACTACATACTACATTTCGCATTTAAATTGAATAATTGTAATTGATTTCTTTGTCTTTTTAATATCAGTCCCAATTTCATTTATTAGTATATTCTATTCCTTCATTTTTTAATGTAGTAATTTTATTTTTATTCATTAGTTATTTTAATTTCTTTTATCATTATAGAATTAGTTTAATTATCTAGCTTTTGTTTTATTTTTTTTAATTCATCAAATTTTCATTTAATAATTTTCTAGTTTCTTTTCTTTTCTTTAACAATAGTATATTTTTTTTTGTAGCATTTTATTTCTTTTTCTTTCATTTTCTTTATAATGTAGTTTTGATTTTCTTGCACAATTTTCTTTTTTTTTCCTTTATTATAATATTAGTTTAATACTCATTTACTAACATTTATTCTCAATTTTATTTTCTTGCTCTTTATATTAGTATTAATTTTATTAGTATTTCTTTTCTCTTAACATTAGTGTTTAGTATAAAGTACTATTTTCTTCTTCTTTTCCTAGAACTTTATTTTCTTTTTATAACACTTATTTTCCTTTCATATCATTAAATCAAAAAAGAAAATCACAAGAAGTCTTTTGATAATTGAAACTAATTTGCTCATTTTATTTTTTTTTCTTTTGCTTTGTTTAAAATATAAAATGTGAATAGTTAGATTGTTCTTTTATTTATAATATTTTCTACTCATTTTCTTTTTAAGTATAAGCTTTTTTTGTAACTTTCTTTTCATATGATCTTTTATCTATTTTTTTGAATTTTTTTTACCATGTTAATGATAATCTTGTTCATTTTGGTGATATGCATATTTTAGTTTCTTTATTTGAAATCATGTTTATGATAGTTTGGTTTATTTCTTGTTAGCAACACTTGTTTAAATAGTTTTAACAATTTCTAACATGTTTTCACTCTTTTATTTAAAACATGATAGATTAAGTTATTTTTTTTTATGAATAATGCATGTGGGAGTGTTCTATGTATCCTTTTAGTTAGAAATTGCATTTCTTAGGACTTAAAATTTTACCCATTTATTTATTTTAATTTGAAGTGCTATGTACATATGTTATATATTTTTCATACTTGATTTTGGATGTTATCTATTTGTTTTTATTTTCTTTATTTGAATGCATTTGAGAAATCTTATTAAAGAACCAATGATGATTAGTAGAGGCCAATCTTACGGTTGGGCGAATGGGGTGCCTAGCACCTTTCTCGATTCGTACCTTAACCCCCGAACCCTCTTTCTCTGGTTAACGTTTTCAAGATCAGTAAGTCATTTTTTTTTTCTTAATTTTTTGCAAAAACTAAGTGGCGACACTATTTTCAATAAAAAGGGATTTTCAAATTTTGGCTTTCGAGGTGTTAAAGCAATTTTCAAATATCTTTGAATCCCCATATTTTTGAAGCATTTTCAAAACCCATAAATCCCAACGCCACAGTATTTTCTGGTGACTCTGCTGGGGACTAGTTTCTAACATCAAATAAGAGGACTAGACTTGAAAGCATCATTGATTCTTAATAAAATTTCTCATTTTTATTTTTGCATGCATATGCATTGTTCTTCAACCCCCCTGCCTAGTCGACCTGATGCCCCGATCGTTTATTCGTTTCGGGGATTGTTGGGAAGGCGGGCAAGTCTTACTGACTGTAGGCTATCATAGGTGCAGTAAAAGAGTTCAGGTGTATAGTTTGACCATGCTTTGCATGGGAGGTATATACCCGACTCTATTCAGAAGGTACCATTTTTAATTAACCAAAATTGACCTTTTTCATATAGTGAACTTAGAACCCCCAAATTAGGTATTGCTGACCCTAGTAGGATTATGTGTTTTTCTTCATTGTATGTTTTGTTTGTATATTATTAGGGTTGTTTTGATCAAGTTTAAGCAAGTTCTTTCTCTGGGTTCGACCTGAGTTTTCTGTTATTATTTGCTTAGGCTAGCTTTTCCTTCTAGTTCTTACTTGGGTTTTGTTTTTCACCATATTCGATTTTTCTTACCGTAGTTTTCTTCCTGAGGTCATGTCCGTGTTTCATTTTAAAGCCTCTAGGGTAGTTTCTCTCTCCCCTGAGATCTTCTCGGGTCATTAGTTCCATCCCCTTGACATAGGCTCGTTTCTTTCAAACCCTCGTCATACCCATGAGAGTTATTTCCCAATTGTTGTGCTGCCCATTTTTCCTTAGATTTTTAGGTCGAACCAGTCTAGTCAACGTAGCTCTGTTTTCTTGCCAAAGTGCCATCCGTTTCCCCATTTTAGATGAGCTTTTCCTCTAGAATTTAGTTGATTTCCCTTCTTATCTGTCATTCTGATTTTTGGGTTATCCTGTTATGCCATCAGCATGAACCCAACAAGGGCATTGTTTCAACCTCAGTGTTTATTCGCTCATGATCTGCTGTTTTGGAAATTTGAGATATCTGCTATCTGCTGTCAGGATGTTTTCCCGAGAAGTGTCTGATATCGATTATTCTATTTTTTACGATTCAGGTGTTCTCTGTGAGTTTACCATTAGGCTGAGAAAAGTATAATCAACACACGTTTGGGTGAGGTCAGAATTAGGCAGACTTTGTAGGGTATCCAAATAGCCAACTGAGTCAGCTAAAATGGCAGAATATGAGGTGAATCTGGTAGCCCTAATGCGGGTGATCATTGACATACAGAGAGCGGTAGAGCAACAGACCCAAGCTCAAGTGCAATGTCAGGCACAAATTTAGGCAATTCAGGCCCGTATCCCTGTTGTGAACGGGCAACCAGATGACACCAATAAAAATGCAAAAGATTTTTGGGATGACAATCAGGTCCCGATGGGCCGCAAGTTGTTCCACCCCCACCACGGAACCCTCGTGAGGTAGTAGATAAGGAAGGAAACACTACATAGTCTAGAGAATTTGTATTGATTGAGAAGATCGACAGGATGGAGAAGGTCCTTAGAAAGGCCAAAGGGATTGAAGAATACATACTAGATGTGGGAGGGCTACGTTTGTTCCCAGATGCTAAACTTTTGGAAAAGTTCAAAATGCCAAACATGGAGAAGTTTGACAAAATTGGAGATCCCAGGATTCATCTCTGAATGTATGTTGGCACCCTCTCGCCAATGAAAATTGATGACCAGCTGAAAGCTCAACTCTTTCACCGATCTCTTTTTGGGGCAGCCTAGAAATGGTTCCTCTCACTCGACGTAGCAAAGACCTCTCGCTCAACGTAGCAAAGACCAGAACTTGGGAGGATATAGCTACGTCTTTCATCAGTCGGTATAGTTACAATGTCCAACTAAATGTAACTACTAGAGAGCTCAAAATGACTCGACAGGAGAATCGAGAGTCTTTTGTTGATTTTCTGACCTGGTGGAAGGGTAAAGCCGCCAAGATGACAAACCGGCCCTCTGAGAAAGAACAAGTAAGGATAGTGGTGAAGAATCTCCAGTCCCTGTTGAAGCGTTATTTGATCACATAGCCACTCTCTATATTTGAGCAGTTGTTTGATGCTGGGGTTCAGATAGAAGATGTAATCCAGTTCGGGGATATTGAAAAAGCTGAACCAAGCTAGAAGCCTAGAAGGACTTTTCCCACAAATAACCTGAACCAATCCGCTACCACAAATCTCGTGTCCTGCTCAAACGAGGTACACCTGCTGAACCCATCCTCTTCTGCCCAGCAGTCCAATAATGCCCAACATTCAGATAACAGTCAACAGCAACAGAGGCCAAGGAGGGTGTTTACTCCCGTCAACATTTCTTTATCTATCGCCCCGAATTGACTTGTCGAGAAACGGCTCATCAAACCATTAGACCCCATGCATGTACTCGATCCCCTGCCATCGAGATTTAATGTCCCAATGCTGTGCCATCCATCAAGGTCCTAAGCATTTGACTGATAAGTGCATGAGGCTGCGTCATGAGATCTAAAATCTCATTGACAACAAAGTGATCCCGCCATCATCTGTTGCTTCAAAACTGAACATAACGACTAACCCCTTGTCGAATCATGCCAAGCAAGGTGGGATAAATTACATATCTTTGGGGGCATCGGAGGACCCAAGCTAGCACATCTGTCCAGTACACCTACCACGCCCTCATGTTTCAATAATTGAGGATCAGACAACATGCTCATTCATGATGGTTGGAGGCAGTTGAGACAGGATGGAAGAATGGAATGATAATACCTGGGAATGGTATCAACCGAGGCATTGATCACTCAACGAGGCATTGAAGTTGACCCTTCGAAGATCAAAGTAATTTTGAAAATGCCTCCTCCGAAGACCGAGCGGGAAGTTAGGGGCTTTCTGGGAAAAATCTAGTTCATCAGTCAGTTCATCGCAAAGTTGACAACTACTTGTGATTCGTTCTTCTGTTTGCTGAAGAAAGGAGTCAAATTCGAATGGGAATAGAAATTCCAAGATGCCTTTGATGCCGTACGATAGTACCTACAAAATCCACATGTTCTAGCTCCTCCTGAACCTAACAGGCCACTGATTCTTTATTTGTCAATGACTGACTGAGTTATGGGATGTATGCTGGCACAAGAAGGAGAAACTAGAATCGAAAAGGCTGTCTATTACTTAAGCAAGAAGATGAACGGGTCGAATATACAGTACACGCCACTAGAAAAGACATGTTGGGCCTTGGTGTAGGCTTCCTGAAAACTGAGACACTACATGTTATCTTTCACAGTAAATATCATCTCCTTAATGGATCCATTAAAATATTTATTTAAAAAGTCGGCACTGACAGGAAAGTTAGCCCGATGGTTGCTATTGTTATCTGAGTTTGATCTCCAATATGTTGCTCGGAAGTCAGCCAAAGGCAGAGCAGTGCCAGAATTTTTGGCCGACCAACCAGTTGAAGGAGGTGAAGACATGGAGTTTTAGTTTCCTGATGAACAACTGATGGAAGTTGGGGATGACAAGTGGACTCTATATTTTGATGGCGCATCCAATCAGTGTAGCTATGGAATAGGAGTCCTTCTTGTCACTCTTGACGAGTCACACGTCCCCTTGTCGTTGAAACTTAATTTTGAAGTCACAAACAATCAGGCCAAATATGAGGCATGCTTAGCTGGATTGGAGGCAGCCTTAGAACTAGGGGCAAGAAAGCTGGAAGTCATCGGAGACTCAGCACTAGTAGTTCCACAAGCCAGAGGAGAATGGAAGGTCAAGGACGTGACATTGATTCTCTATCATCAAGAGCTAGAGAAGCTGATACCGTGTTTTGGATCAGTGATCTTTACCCACAAGCCGAGACTGCAGAATAAGTTCGCCGATGCACCGGCTACCCTAGCGTCCATGATTAACATACCACCCGGAGTTCGGATGAGGCCTTTGATAATTGAGCAAAAGAGAAAGCCGGCATATGAGATAACAGCCTCTATTAAAGAAAGCACTAACAGACTTCCATGGTACTTTGACATTCAGAACATCGTAGAGAAAGGAGAATATCCCAAGTCTGCCAGTAAAAAGGACAAAAGGGCAATACAATGACTATTTACGCAGTTTGTCATTTGCAGTGGTAGACTGTGCAAACGAGGACATTCTAGGGTCAATAAGCTGTGCGAAAACGCAGAAGAAGATCAAGAGTTGATGAAAGAGATACATGCAAGAGTCTGTTGACCACACATGAGCGAAAATATGTTAGCCAAGAAAATCCTTTGACAAGGATACTTTTGGATGACAATGGATACAGATTGTATCCAATTTGTGAGGAGGTCTCATAAGTGTTAGATTCATGCAAATCTTATGCATGTTCCCCCATCTCAGCTGTACAACCTGACGTCACCATGGCCGTTCTTAGTATTGGGCATTGATGTGATTGGCATAATAACACCGAAGGCATCCAATGGACATGAGTTTATCTTAGTGGCCATTGATTATTTCACAAAGTGGGTAGAAGCAGCTTCCTACTC
>JAOTRH010086028.1:0-85526 GCA_034768845.1 Heliamphora exappendiculata | reverse complement strand
TTAATAAATTAAAATTTATGTTTTTATTTTACTTATTTTTGTATTTAGTAATTTTTTATTTTTTAATTAAAAATTTTAAAATAAAATTTTGTAATTAAAAAAAACAAAAAATAAAGAAACAGAGGGTGAAAGTGTAAAAACAAAGAAATCAAGGGGTGTAAGTGTAAAAATACTATTTTTTCGTTCAAAAGTTAACGGAAAGTTAATTTTTAGACCAAAGTTTTTCAAAAATTAAAAAGTAAGAGAGTGCAGTGATATTTCAGAAAATAGATTGGGTGACAGTGATATAACCCTTAAATAAATTGGGTGTAAGTGTAATATACCCTATTAATTTTTGAATTGATTTTATTATTTATTTTTTAAATTTTGTACAAATTTGTAAGAAGTCCTATTTTAAAAGTTCGCTTTATACCCCTTAAAACTAAGAATGTACATAAAATAACAGACTTAGCCCATATTTAGAATGCCTAAAAAATTTATCTTCGAAGGGTTTTATTTTTTTTGAAAAAAAAAAGTAGATTTTTTAATATGCCAAACAGTGTAGTTTAAAAGGTAATTTTTTTTTAAAAAAATAACTTTTAAGTAAAGCAAAACAGGAGCTTAGGTAGCTAAGAAGGTGATCCCTTGAGAAAAAAAAATGTCTGGATGACTAATAGAAGCTAATCCCTTGAGGAAAACAAATGTCAAGATGACTAAAAGTAACCCCATCTTGAAAATATATTACGTGGTCAAAAAAGTTCAAGAGACAGTACAGAATGGATTAAACATGCAAAGCAAGTTGTATAGTTATTTCATTTCTTTCGCCTTTGAGACTTAAAATGGGAGGCTATTAATATAAATATATTTTTTTTGGTAGAAATGACTCACCACAAGAGAGCACAAGTGACCGAGCAAAGTGGTTGATCCTTAATAGTTAAGCAAACCAAGCTCAGCATACATGAATGGCCTAACCGAGTGATCCGACATGTTAACATGGTAAGATGACTTTAAATTTCCTTTAAAATTGTTAAAAATGGTATTGAGAACCACGCTATATAATTATCTATATAGCTAATATTAAAAATAATAATCCTAAATATTTGCCTTATTTATTCTTTTATAAAGAGATGAGCTACAAGGGAACAAAGATCAAATCTCATATTTATATTCTCTTTATAATTATATTTTTCTCAAATAGTTATATTTTAACTTGAGTATTAAAGAGGCGTTGGACCGGTGGCCTAAACGCCTTCTTTGCTGGTATATGATAGTTAGAAATGAGCAACTACCACCAGAGATTCGGAATGGAGGCATTGATGTTTAGTTAATTGGTGCACAAAATCGCATCACAACTTGTTTGGCTTTTTTTGCTAGTTTACTCCCAGTAAAGAATTTCAATTCTTTTGACTTTCGCTTTCAGTTAAATTTAATTATTGTTTTCAATTCAATTTCAAATTCAAGCGCACAGTAAATGGTAGGAATTCTTCAGATGTACTGGGGTTTTTAACCGACGGGCGGATCAAAGCGATTGCAGTAAAAAAGTTAATCTGAAACATCCGAGAGCAAGGTAAATAATATTACATAGAAAATCTATTAATCCTAAATACCTTCGATGATGACGCGTTGGAGTTCCATGCCATGCATGTACCTCGTGACCCACCCACTGCGGCAATCAAATGAAAGACAGAGAAAGACTGAGAGAGAGAATGCAACAGATGGCCCGTGACACACCGCAATTTCACAAGGCTACTTACAAGACACTTGACCTATTCTCACGCCCCTTTTCTACCATTAGCAGCATAAAAGAGAAACAAATAAAGTACAACTTAGAGAGAGAGAGAGAGAGAGAGAGAGAGAGTACCCCACAAACAGCACCAAAAGATTCCTTACTAATTACTATCACAAGAAAGACAACTCACCGAAGTAGCAAGAGAAAAAACAGACGAAGAAGCGACGAGAGCATAGAAGCGATTGATCAGGTGCAGGGCTCACGGGCCACGCCCAGCCTCGAATTGGGCACGTCGAACACCACCCGGTGGTTCTGTTGCTGCATGTTGGCGACGACGTTCAGCACCGAGTTGACGTTGTCTGACGCCGCCGCCGCCATGGCCAGGCACGTGATGCTCCCCGCGGTGCTGTGGATCAAGTAGTTGTCCGCCGGCAGCGTCACATTCATGCCCGTGAACATCAGGGTTATTGTCGGCGCCACGATGGGGACGGAGTAGCACGTGTCGAAGCCGCCCAACGACGATACCGTCGCGCCCGCACCGACCCGCCTCCGGAACTCGTCTCTCACCGCCACGTAGGCTGGCTGGACTAGCCTGGTGAACACGGTGCCTGTTTACACGGAACCGACATGGATTATCACCTCGAGTTTGGAATATTTACATTCAGATTTAAAAGTAGCAAAAATGCAAAAAATTAAAAACAAAAGAAAAGTGAAATTAATTTTAGTTAAGACGATAATTCTTTTAAAATTCTTTTTATTATGACAAATAAAAATAAAAAGAAAATTAAAAAATTACTGCATATTTCAATCACAAATTAGTATTTTTATTAATAAAATAATATATTACTTTAATAAAATCTGTTCTTGTTCATAAAAAAATAGTGATAGGTAATTAATTCTATATTTTCAAGTTGTGCCTATAATGAAAAGTGAGAAAAAAATTGACATATGAAATGACATTATATGTATTCAGAGTATTAAATTCTGCACTGTGTGAATAAGGGTCTTGAGCACTTATGGGTGCTTAGTTTTGAATATATTTTAATGAGGTGTACTATTTTTAAATTTGTTGATTATTAAGTTTGTTGAATAAATTACTAATGTAAAAATTCAAAACTATGTAACTATATTACATTGAATTAAAAAATAAGAATGATTTTTTTTAAAAAATAATTAGACAAATATTATAGTTATACCATTATGTACCTATCGATTTTCAAACAATTTTATTTTCACATAAATAATAAACTCAATTAGTAAAATGAATATGCCTTCAAAAGTTCTAACTTCACAAAAAAAAATCTAACACGCCTTCAAAGCACAATAATAACAGCTTGTCTACATTTATATCACAATGTCCCATACCTCAGTTCCATTAAAAATATGAAAGGGGACCATCCTGCCAAAAGTAAAACAAGAATAATGCTAGAAATACTAATTTATTTTACAAAATTAGTATATCAAATGATATCACACAATCACAATTATAAAATTTAAATAGAATTCATATGGACTTATTATATCAATAATTATGATTGTATTGTATTATTTGAGATATTAATTTAATAAAATAAATTAATCAATAGTACAAGAAGTCAAGGATTGTAGTGATGGGGCGCCCCAGTTCTTCAATGGAAACCCATGCTAGCCTGCTAGGTGGTCCTACCTTTTTGGGATTACCCTTCCTTTGTCCAAAATTTTGCGCACCATGGTATTTTTGCCATTTGCCATAATAATGTAAATGGTTCAGTTTTTTTTTATAAAAAAGGATAAAATTAAAAGCACTTTATTTAGTTTCCTATAGTTTCACAGTTGTTGGATAACATTTTGTTGGCTTTTACCCTTATTAACGAAATAGTAATTTTAAATTTTATTCTCAGCATATGTAAAAATGTTATTAGCACAAAACTTGCTTTTTAACTAAAATGATTGAATGTAATATGTTGAATCAAATAATATAAATAATAAAAAATATTTACTTAAAGTGTCGTTATTAAATACGTTTTCAGTTTTTTCAGTTTTATTTTAAAAAAATATTATATGATTGAATATAATACATTGAATCAAATAATATAAATATAAATAATTAGTATGCTTTCAATTTAATTTATGTTCGCTTTAAGTCTAAATTATTTCCTAAATATATTATTTTCAAAGTTGTAACTTAAAAGTGTGTAACCACGTTTTTAAATGTATATTCTAATTATTTTTATCGGTTGAATGTTTAATATATTATATTTAGTCATTTTAATTAAAAAGTGTATTTAGTAGTAATATTTGTCTACAAAACGTTTTTTTATAATAAAAACGTTTTTTTTCCTATTTTGTTAATAAAAATGAAGTTAGAAAGATTAACGCGCCCAACTATTCCAATATATAGATAGAGATAGAGATAGAGATAGAGATTACCTGAGTCAAAAATGGTGCCTGCGCCGGTGGACGAATTGAACGCTAAAGCAGTGGGAGGAATGTTGACGACGCGGCGGCCGACCCTAATTCCGATCATGTTGACATAGTAGAGTGATGATCTCCTAGGGTTCCTCATGAGCTGGGTGTACTTGATATTCTTGGGCTGGCCGGTGGGCCCCAGTCTGAGTGACCCAGAAAAGTTGGCCGACTTGAAGCTGGGGAGGCAGTAGGAAAATGTGGACTGGTAGAGATTCTGCGTCTGGGACAAGAGCGACAATGGGCCCCGACCCAGGCCCAAAAGCCCCTGCGGCGGCACCGAGCTGCCCGTGGCTTTCTGGAGGCATCCAAAGGCGTATCCGGGGACAGCGTCGGCGGCTAGAGTTATGGTGTCTTGTGTGAGGTTCGCCGCCAGTGTAGAGCCTCCATAAGTCATGTTGAAGCCGCACGCGCGGCCGTCGCAGGTTGGATTTGGTACCTGAAAGTTTTTTTACCACCATGGTGCACGTAAGCAAGATTATCACAAAAGTTACCGAGAATCATTTTGTCCGGTTGCATGTGTTTCTCTCAGGTACCAATTGCCTCGCATGACTCTGCGTATTACTCACGCTCCATCAACGACGAAACCCTATTTTAACGAGTAATTATTCGGTATTCTTAAAATAACATGTATCAAGTTTATATAGTATTTTTATTTAATATAATAGTAATAAATTTTATAATAATAATTCATATTTATTATATATTGAGAACATAAGAAGATAATTCGTATTATATAAACTATAATTATTTATTTATTAAAAATATTACATAATATCATCTATATAATAGTCGGAGAGCATCTAATAATTTACTCATTGGTCCTGTATGGGTAAATTAATTTATTTTTTTATTTGACTAAGTTGATTTTTTATTTTTAATTATTATTATTTATTATTTAGTTAAATTATTATATTTTTTATTTTTAAATATTTTTTATTAATACAAGTCTGAAAAAGTAAAAAGTTTTAATTACAATATAAAATTTTTTAAAAAAAATAAAAATAAATTAATAAATCAAATCATACGAATTATAATTAAAATAAACCAATAAACTACAAAGCAAATTTACCCAAACAGACCCATTGTATATAACCCAATTAAGGACACAGGCTCAAAGTTCAATATGGCCGACACGCCATTCACGGGATGTTCGCATTCACAGGGTTAGATGAACCTTCGTGTGTTGGTTTTGCGGGCGAGCCCCATAACTGATATATTTTGATTCGTGGCAATCCAGAGAGGTGGAATAAATCTGTGGAGTAGCTTTTTAATAGCGCTTTCGGTTCCAACTAATATATTGGGTAAATTACGTTGATTTTTTGTAATTTTTGATAAAAATAAAAGTATTAATTTTGTTTTATGAAATTACCTTAATTTTTATTTTATTTGACAATAATATACATATATCTCGTATTCATCTTCTTTCTGTTAAAAAAGTGTTACCAATAAAATAATATTAATATTAATAATTAATAAAATATCAAAATTTCCCACCCACCCCCCTCCCCATCTTTCTCTCTATGCGCCATTGAAGGATGCTGGCGATCCGGCGCTCCCATCCTCCAACCTCCATATCCTTTGCTCTCAAAAAACTTCAGTTCATACCCCAAAAAACATGATTCGCATACAAAAACAGAGATTTGATGCTTTTGCATTTGGGTAGAATCATCGGAGGTGTGTGCCTCAGACATTCAAGAGGAAAGATCGGAGCAACAAGAGCTCTGAAGCCCGGCAAGGCGAGAGAGCAACAACGCCTTCACTGGCCTTAAGCTCCCAGAGCTCGAAATCGACACCTCCGCCAGCCTCTCACGGTGGCCACTACTCCGGCACACGTCGAGGCCCTGTTTGAGAGAGATTTTGGGTTCTCTTCTTAGGTATGGAAAGAAAACCCGGGTAGTTTGGATGGTTTGGTGGTGAGGGAGGTGAGTTGGGAAGTTTGGTGAGGGCAGTGAGTTTAAGAGAGATTCTAGGTTGGAAGAAAAGCAAGTTTAAAAAACTCTATGGAATTGATCAGTTCCAAGAAATCCTCAAATCCAAGCCTTTATGATTCAACATTATCACTCCCAATTCAAAACCCAACAGATCCATTCCTTCCGCCATTACCGAAACTTCCCAAGCTTCCCTTCTTCCGCCATTATCGAAACTTCCCAATCCTCGATTCTAAGATTCGGTGTGTTAGGGTTAAATTGTTGAATTTATACTTTTTTGTTAATGGGGGCAATAACACGTACAGGGGTCCCTGTCAGTCATATTTTATAAGGTAGAAATGTATTTTTATTTTTATCAAAAATTTTAATACATGTCTGTGTAATTTATCTTAACATTTTATATAATATTAAATTTAATAAAGAAAATTTTGATCTTAAGGCATGTCTGTGTAATTTACTTTAATATTTTATATAATATTAAATTTAATAAAAAAAAATTTTGATTTATAAAATTTATTACGTTAAATTGAACTAAAATATTTATACACTAAATAATCATTTCCTTACCTCAACACCTAATTTATTCATTTCAATACCCCTATCCTTCTGCCTCCACCTTTGGCGAATCCCAACGAGCACTAGTGACCATCTTTCACGAGCTATAGTGATGATTCTGGCGAACGATTCCTACAAGCAACACTGCGACTTTGATCACCAACTATGATAGCTTTTGGACGACTAATTTTGGCAATTTTCGGTGAGCAATTCTAGTGTCTTTCTAACTACTTTCGGCCTTCAAATTTGAAATTTATTAAAATTATATATAGTTTTATTTGTTTGATTTAAAAAATAAGTGAACAAAAATAAATTTTGTTATTCAAATATAACGAATAGTTAAATTTATTTTTAGTATTTATTTTTAATAAAATCAAAAATAATTTTATCTATTTACAATCATAAATAAATGAATAGAAATAAAATTCACTATTTCAAATACGGCGAATATTAAAATTTATTCGTTCTATTAGTCGTTAAAAAAGTTATCAAAAAAATTATACGAAGATTGTGAGATATCGCCATGAAATCGTTAGAAAGTCACAAAAAATCATCACTGAAAATTCACCAAAAAATATTAGTCATCGAAAATGGTCGCTTACACTGGTCATAAAAAGTCGTGCACGGCTAGGATTAATAAATGATGATAGCATGGTAAGAGTTTTAGTTAAGTAATTAGCAAGATACAAGTAATAAGGGTGATTTTGTCCGTAAGATTGTTAAGTATTAAATTAGAGAATTTTAGGCTTTAAAATTTTTAAAACAATTAAAAAAATTAAATTAACGAAATATATTATAAAAATTAAAAATTAGATATAATTAATTATACCTTTCTAATATCTGTGGAGTAAATTTGTGGGGGTGTGAATTTCATTTTGGCTCGTAGTTTTGTGGGGGTGTGAATTTCATTTTGGCTTGGTTAAGTTGAAAAAAAAAATCTTTTAATTTTTTAAATGTGTATTTAATTATTACGAAAAAATATGGAATTTACAATAATAAATTTTTTATTTGTACAATACAGTTCTTATAAAAAATATAAAATTATTCATTACTTAGAACCTTTATATATGTTTAGGTTTCGTTTGGGTTAGGTTTTAAGAGTAATGCTAGATGACCTTATTAATGCATCGTGTGAGGTGGTATGTTATGTGTGGTAGTTAACTGGTTATACTCTAAAAATTTATAGATATATATATATATATATATGTATATATATATATAAGATAACACATCATGTTATGTTCAACCATTATTACGTACCACAACACTGTTAAAGTTTTTAGTATTTTTAATTAAATTATAAAACAATAGTTGTTAAATTATATATTCTCTGTAAATTACCCAAAAAAAATAAATATATTCTCTGTATAATGACTAAAATCACTTTTTAACTAAATAATAAAACAATTTAACTTTTAGTCAAGTCACCCACCCAAACCTTTATGAACGTGGGGCAAGAAAAAATTGGGAAGAAGGAAGTCATGTCTCCTCCCTGCTTTTTTATCAGCAAATTGCCATCCCCACCAATAGTGGCAGTTTGGTGGACAAGTTTATTGAATTTGATTTTAATTGAAAATTCTTTAAAATCTATTTAAAGGAAATTTGAGCTCTAGAAATTTTAACACACATATTGTGAGGTTTAATGTGAAAATATACTAGAAATGTTCAGATTGAGGTCAGAGAGTGTAAAGAGGACTAGATACACTAGAGTGAAACTCAGATTTAGAGGTTAGAGAGTGCAGAATTAGTTCATGTAATTCTTATTGATAATAGTGGATTATTCTTTCTTGTTCTTCCGTAGAAGTAGACGGTTAGCCGAACTACGTATATTTTGTATTTTTCTTATGATTATTTTTATATTTTAATATTTAATTTGTATAGATCGTAACTTATGTGAATTTTTTCACTATCTAACTAGATTCTATTTTAAGAATTTGTACCTAAAATCTCAACAATTGAATTGATATAAAATTACATGCAATCTCTGTGCATTGAATTTAAGATGGTTATAGTTGAAAATATGTAATTATAATTTTAAATAAAAATTATAAATATTTATCACAATTGAAAAATTATAGTTTCAAGCAATAGAATTATGTTCGTTGATTGAGAAACAATTTTTTTCTTTAAAAAACTATAAACATATTTGTTTAAATTTAAAACTTTTTTACTTAACTATAAGCTAAAAATAAAATTAAAAAGAAAACACACTCTTAAGTGCATCATGACATGCCCATTGGCAAAATACCAGGCTATTTTGCAAACAATGAATCATTTCTTCCATAAGCTATGTAAATAGGTACAAAACTACTGTACATTTGGCACCATCATAACAAATAAAAATGAGGTCAGACCACATTGCATTTCACCTACCGGATTAAGTATTCTGCACTGTCTCAGACCACGCCCGTTGTTACCGTTGGATCTTCGTTGGTGTTTTTCTTTTTTAAATCTAAAATTCTTTGAAAAAAATATTGAATTTGTATTTTTTAGATTTTTTTATTCAATTGTTAAAAATATTTACAAAGTAATAATAATTTCTTGTTTAACTTATTTAATTGATTAAAGTTACCTTATTTAGCGTAAATATTTGTCAATTAGAATATAAAACTAAATAATAGTTTCAAACAAGTTTTCCCTCGCAATAAAAAAAATGAACCGAATATACAAAATAAAATAGATAATTTGTTTTTTAAAATTTTAAAATTTTTATATCAAATGATAAATATTGTTATTCATTAATATTTATTAAAATTGACTTCTAATATGTAAGAAAAATATAATTTTTTTGGTAATAATATTAAGATCTACAAGAAAATAATTTAAACCAAATGAATCAAATGAATAATTTTGTTTTTAAAATTTTCAATTAAAAACAAACAGAATTATATACCAATCAAGTCCTAAAAGTGATTCAGTGGTACCAATGCATACACAGACAGAAGCTCTTTCAGATTATGTCAAAATCTCATAAATCTCAAAAAATAAATATATGTGATTAGTCGTCCTAGTAAATAAATTATAAATAGTGAGTATTATTATATTTTAAAAATAAAAATTTAAATTAAATATTTTGAGTATTTGTATTTTAATTTAATTTTTTAATTTTTTAATTTTTTAATTTTTTTGCCTTTTGTTAAACGAAAAAACTTTAGTTATTTAGCATTTTTAACTAAAAAACCAAAATATTAAAAAAAAAAACAAAATTGCCAGCCTTATGCACTGCGTGGATAGCTTTATTTATATGGCTTTTTTTCGTCTTTAAGTAAAAAAAAAACTTATGTTAGTTCAAATGATGATATTTTTTAAATTTATCTACTTATAAAAAATCAGAAAAATAAAAAAATTTAACCAAAAAGTAAAATAAATTCAGATAAGTCGAAAAAGTTTCTTTAAGGTTTTTATGTGATTTTTTTCTTCTTTAGTGAATTTTTTTTTAATTTTTTTAAAATAGTTATGCTTTTAGATTTATTTTATCATGATGAATAGAGAAAGTTAAAAAATTAGACAAAAAATTTTAAAAAATTCATAAAAAACGAAAAAATGGCACAAAAAAACTTACAGAAAAAGCTAAACCAAACAGAGCCTATGCGAGTGGCGTAACTCAGCAGAATGAGCAATGAAGTAAGCGGCGCGTGAGGGCCTGAAATTAAAAGTGATAAAGGAGAGGAAAGGGAATAATAAGAATTATGTTGGCTGGTACGGTACCTGCTTGCACTGAGCATCTTCGCAACCGAGGGGCTTGAAGGTGGTGGACTTGTCGGAGGCAAACAAGGTTGAAGGGCAGCCGACGCAGCCAGAACAAGGCACCCAGGCGGCGTCATTGCTGGTATCGACGGCCATGAGCAATGTCTGACCGGGTGTCCCAATCTTGGCCCTCACTATGTAAGTGGGGCTCTGCACGATCTGCCGCCCAGACGCTATGGGCACCACCGATTTCCCGGCGACCAGGCTGCCCCCCAGATACTGAAGCCTGGCTTGGTCTCTCGACTGCATTTGGAGCACACTCTCCTCCCATGAGATGGCTTCCGATGGCTTGAGCGGCAAGCATGGGCTATACACGTGGAAGACCTGGAGGGTTGAGCCCCGGTCAGGTTCGTCGCACCAGCGGCTGGGGTTCAGCACTTGGGCTGCTTCAGCCCCCAAAAAGAGAACGGCTAGTAGCTGCAGTAGTAGTAGTAGGGGAGGGAGTTGTGTGGTGCCCATGGCTGTGGAGTGACTACGGAGTGTGGAGTGTGGAGTGAGTTGGGTTAATTCCTGAACTTGATGCTGATAGGTATAGGAGGAGTGTTTGTGAATGTGTATATATATAATGGTGGTGTACTGGTGTTCCTTATAGATTGTAGCACAACAAATGAAAATTATAATTTATACTAAAATTGTGAGTATTTCTAAAAAAAAATTAATTTATAATTAAAATTAATTATTTATAAAAAAAATAATTATAATTAAAAATAAAAGTTACGAAGGCTTTCAAAAAATACTATAATTACTTATTGTTAGAATAATAATAAAATTCTATAAATTATAATAAAAAATAATACAAAACATTGGCCCTATTTAGGCTAAATACTATAATTTTACATAATAAAATATAGAACACACTTGAATGAATCTTTGTAGAACACACTTTGATGAATAAGTTTCCAGTGCACTAGAAACCTATTCATTGTGTAGTGGTTTTAGTGGGGGTAAATGTAGACCAGGCAAGTAAGCGGGCACTGGGTAGTTTGCTGACAGATTGGAATCCATTTGTTTTTAGTAGAAATAAGTTTTTAGTGAATTTATTTATTTTTTATTAATTTAAATAGTGAAATATTTATATTTATAATACTATAAACTTAAAAATAAAATTTAAAAAAATATTTTAAAAAAAATTTAAATAATTAAAATTTATATTTAATAAAATGTAAAAAAAACTTGAAATATTTAAATATATATATATATTTAAATATTTTTGAATTTATAATATTACTTATTTATAATATAATTGTTGACAGTTTGACTGTACTTTTGTTCCCATGAGCGCATTCAATCATTCAAATTTTATGACATTAATTGTTGAGATACTCTCTCTCCTTCCTCCTTTTATTTTTTTCTCTCACCACCCTCTTTCCTCTTTCGTCATTTAAAATTTATTTTTATTTTAAATTCAATTTCTTTTTATTTCACGTCAAAGTCCTTTTTTAATACATGTGCGTACGTACTAAGCAAAAACAGTAGTCAATTTTTTTGTACTTTTTATTATTGTTTATATGAAGCAAGAATAAATTTAATAAAAATTATTAATTATAATAAGAGGTTGTCTTGAGATTACCGAATTATTTTGCTGCATTATTACTATTGATAATTATGAAAATTATTAATTTTATAATTAAAGTATGTTTAACTTGCTTTTAGGCATTAGTGATTTTTCGTATTATATATTTAATAAGAAAAATTAATTTAAGGTCTCATTTTGAAGGCTAATATTTTTTTAAATCTTAATTATTTTTTCAAAATTTTACGAGGTCATGTGTGATTTTATTTTTTTTTAGAAAAAAAAATACAAATACTAATAAATAATCTTAAAGAAAAATTCATAAACTTTCAATAGAAATACGGTTATAAGTCTTACAATCTTTCAAAACGAAATAACAATTCTAGCATAGAAACAAAAATCTAAAGACAATTATCAAAGTGCACGAGTCTCGGGACCCTGACTCCATCTTCTTTATGTAGTGGCTGCTCTTCTCTGACTTGTTCATCTTAATCATCATCCTGAATCGCACCGTCTTCTTGTCCTATTGAATTATTTGGCATTTAAAATGCCATGAGTTACAAAGCCTAATAGAAACAACTCGTACCCCACTATTTTAACAATTATATCATCATACAACAAATACAACTTATATCTTAATTGCTAAGCAAATACAACAAGTACAACTTATATCTTAATTGTTAAGTAAATCAAGTTAGGTATAGTATGAATAATAAATAAACTAACAACATAAGCTAAAAGCATGTTATATGATCATGATAATGAAAGATATATAACAAGAGATATCAAGATTTTTTTGTTCTCATCGAGAGAATATACCTAGATTGTACTACACTTCTACAAGCGAGTGCCTAACACCACGGTATCATTTGTGCTCCAATGCGTTATGTCTTCCACCACCCATCCTCGTTATCTATACGCTCCCGCCCTACTATTTGTATGTGGCTAAAGACATTAGACCGGTTCTTCAATCGCGTGTGAAAGGCCAGAAAAGGTGTGGAACGAAACAAGACGACTCATGACACAATAGACCCTCCCTCGTCACCATACTCTTTAAATTTTTTTTTCCATAAACCCACGATTTGATGAAAAAAATGCCATGACATGCTTAGTAAATATAAATACAGAAGACATGGAATATGATGTTAACACTTGTTATCAAAATCTACGCCTATTCAACAATTAATCAAACATCACAAATGCTTAATTCCATTGACTTTAAACATATAAAATTTATTTTAAACATACAATTTATGGTCCTTGAGGAGTAATAGAGTCACAACCTACATGAATTATAACTTAGATAATCATCTAGCTAACAAGTATATAATCGTTTAGCTACTGTAATTCATTCATATAAACTAAAGTACAATAAATTAGATTCTGATATTTGGTAGCTAACTAATTAAGTATGCTCTGAACACTTTTTCAGATTTAAGTATTTTTCCAAAATGTCCAAAAAGCCCATGTTTAATTGTTTTAAAACTTTGTGTCTAATCTGGATCTAATCCACAGTTTGGACTGAACAGTCCAGTTCGTTTAAAAAAAATGACTTATAAACTTAAGTACTTATTCTAAAATTTTATATGGTGATAGATACATATATTAAGAGATCCTGGAACTTGATGGTGCTCAAAAATCTATTATACATTATTTATTAGAAAAATAATACTACTGAGTGTCCAGATTTGACACTCTTTAGTAAAAACGTTGTATCTTACTCATTTTAAATAATTTTTGTATGATTCCAGTTTTATTAGAATTCTAACATATATATCTAACTTTGGATACTAATTTCACTCAAAATAGATTTCTATACAAAAAGTGGTACTCAAACAAAGTGGCTGGTTCAGAATGACTTTCGGGACTAGATTTAAATTCAAAAATTTAAAATTTTATAGAAAAATAATTTGACTTCAAGAAAAATTATACATATCAATGACTCATCCTAGAAGTTTCAGTAAAAATTTTAGAAGTCCTAGTCAAGTCTAGTTATGTTTAATAAAATGATTATTTTCGACCATTTAAAGAGAAAAAAAAACTACTGGACATCAAATATCTTGTTCTTTTTATTCAATATTTCGACATGCAGGGTAAAATTTTAATTGTAGGATAATATAAAAAAAAATAAAGAAGTAAGGGATTACATTCCTACCTTATAGTTGTTGGACGAAAAGACGAAAATGTGAAAATGTAGTTCAATCTCCTCAAGTATGGCATCCGACACTTAAAATTTTTTTTCTAAGTGTTCTTCCTTTTTCCCTCTCCCTCTCCACCTTTCTTATTTTATATCTTTTGAGAGAGAAAAATGCAGATGTATTTTTAAAAATGGTCAAGACTTGCATACATATATATATATATAAAATAGTGGAAGAGTACATGAATCTTGTGTACCTTAAACTAATGTATATAGTGTACCTAATGTATCTTGTTAATTATAAATGTATCTAATATATAATGTCATGTATCTAGTATACTTAATGTATCTTGTTAATTATAAATGTATATAATGTATAATGTATCTTGTTATATATATATATATACATACATTTTACTTTTAGATGATTATTGTCAAAAAAAATGATTAGTGTATACTATAAGTTTAAAAAAAATTAAGTTATTACATCTTGTTTTTAAAATTTATTAATTGTTCACGACAAAAATACTCCTCTTCGTACTCTACATCTTCGACACCATTTTCGTCTTCAGAGACCTCAGCGGCAACGATTTTTCGTACACGATGGAGGAGACCGACGACATCGGCGACGAAGCTAAATACACATCAGAGCTCTGCCAACCTGGTTCATTCTTGATTCTCGACTCGTTCAAACAGCAAATAAGTTTTCAAGCGATGACGGCGACGAACAGGGATATGGTTTTCTCGCCCATTGGATTTGGAAAACCCTTATCGAGGGTTTTGAGCGATGGCGGCGACGAACATGTTCCTCGTATTCTCGCCAACCTAGATCTGGTTTTCCATCACCGTCGTCCCTCGCTGTCGCCCATCGCCGCCGCTTGGATCTGGTTTTCGGTCACCATCGTCTTCCACTCCGAACGAGATTTGGACCGTCGTCATCACCTTCGCCTCTCCATCGCCATCATCCCCCCTCTCTCTCTCTCTCTCTAGGTGTGTTTGTGTGGTGGTGATGGTCTGATCTAGTGGTGATGGTTTTGGTCTGGTGGCGTTGGTGGTGATAGTGGAGGTGGTGGTCTGGTATAGTGTTGGTGGTTCTTATTTTTTATAATGTCTCATTTCAAAAATAATAATACATTTGTAGTTATACAATTGAAATATTTTATTTGTTAAAAAATAATGAGACATTTATACATTCAGATATACATTCATTTGAAAAATATCTTATTTATATAAAATATCTCATTTTGAAAATGAGACATTCGTTATGAAATGTCTTATCCGTTCAATAAATGTCTTGAGGTATTTTACAACAAATGAGATATTTTAGATCTAGAACGAAATTTTTTCGATTTGTTATATATATCTCCAACGAATCTGGTGGTGGTGGCAATAGAGAGTGATGGAGATATGGTGGTGGTGGCAGCAGCGGCGGGGGTGGTGGTGTTGGCGGCGACAGTGGTGGCAGCAGCGGTGTGGTGGTGATGGGAAGTAGCGTTGGTAGTGGTGGGGAATGTATGTTATATTAGAAGTATTTTTGTATGAAAAATATAAAATATGATCTAATAAAATGTAATTTTTATGTGAGATTTATTATAATATAAGTCCCCTAAATGGGATCTTGCTCAAAATCTCCGAATTTAATAATTGAATTTAAAATTTAGACTAATAAAAGATATATATTATTCATTCACTTTATTACATGAGTAAATAAATTTATTTTCAAAAGCTTCTATGTATACCTAGGTGTCATGAGTAACCCTTTTCGTTGGTTCGTAACTTTGTGTCGTCGAGTGTCGGCCGTGACAATAGGCGTAGCTGTATCCCGTTCGCTGGAGAGATTTGTTTTCCTTTATGAATATTGGCATTTCTCTTGTTTTTTCTGAGCGTTGTGTGTGGATGGAGGGAGAAAGTTGAGGGGAAGATTTGGAATATCTGAATATAAACGTACACTAAAAAACAAGAAAACATATCAAGTTTTTATTTAATAAATTCTCTTTTTGAACAATACTACTTATTCAGATCTCAATAAAAATTCACTGTTGACTACACGGATCTCAATATAAATTCACTTTATTGAATAAGAACACAAACAGTCTTGGTTTACATTCTGTCCACTCGTCTGAACATTCAATATACCTGTCCGATTTGTGGCATTTTTTTGAACAAATATTTATGATTGAATTTATTCATTAGGTAAAATTTGTCGAGTTTATTATTTATGAAAAAATTTAAATTAATTCGATACTTGTAACTAAGTAATTAAATAAGATCTCCTAATATTACTTTATATATAAATAAATAAAAATTATAATTTCAAAAAAAATTGCTAAACAAATGTTACTCAATCACTTAGCTAAAGGTATCGCATGAATCTGAATTTTTATTTGAATAATAAGCTCGATGAGTTTTACATAATGAACAAATTCGATCATGAATATTTTTTCAAGAAAATACTCCAAATAAAATGCAGTACCATGCTACTATTTTTAGGCGCAACACGATTCTCGGGTCCTCAATATACTGGCATTTTAAATGATGGGAGAATTATTGCACCGTGGCCGCCGAGTATTTGATTCTCTTGGAATTGTTAGATAATTTGATTTGAAATTAAATAGAATAGGAGACATAAGCAATATTATCAGTTTTTATATATATTTTATATTGGAGAATTATAAAAAGAATCATATATAGGACTGAGAACTGGATGTGTCCAATTCTTTTAATTTTGGATCCAAAATAAATTCATTTCGATGATATAAGTCATCTATTTTATTATTCATAATGTATAAATAATAAATGATATGTGAATTTTATCGTTAATTTTTTATGCACAAATGTGATTTATTAAATATTTATCGATATTCGATTAATATAATTTTTTGCATAGATAATTTTTACACTTAATATAATAAAATAAATAATTCAGATCATTAACTTGGGTTTATTTTGAGCTCAAAATTGACCTAACTAGACATATCTAATCCATCAAAAGACTGGAAATGAGCTAACTGTTATACATACTGTAAAAAATTTAAATTATATTTGGTTAGAGTAAAATAAAACTAGAATAAAAAGTGTAGAGTTATTATTGATCGTTTAATAAAGAGAAAATATAATTTGAATCCATCAAAGATTTATTATTGTAAAATTCTATTTATTATTATTGTATCCTCGGTGCCCTCCAGATTTGAGACGTCACACTTTAGTCCTCCCGAAGAACTTAAACTAATTCTTTTCATCCTTCTTAAGAGCTTAACCCTTTTTGGTAATTTTCATGACTTTATAAGCGGCTTATCAATTTTGCATCGTGCATGGGTATGATACCTGTACACCATTTTGTTTTGCTTCATCGTGTCTATTATTCCATGAACTATGTTCTGGTTTGATCCTTTATAATGAGGATATGTAAGTAGCTCGATAAAAATTCAAGTACGACAATAATATATTTTCGACGTGTTTGTGTTTTTGTTAGCCTAAAATTAACAGTTTTGTCAAATGAACTATCTCTAGAGTCTAATATTCACTCTATGAGACCTGGTTCTTTTTTGTTTTTGTAATATTAATACATGATGTGCTGTTTATCGTTTTAATCGTTATAGAAAAGCATATTTCTATATATTTTATACATGTGTTGGTTTAAATATGTATGCGGCCTTTAGTCCTGGTCCTACTTGGGCATTGTAGCAAAGTTTTTGCTTTTGAGGCAGGACTGCTCGATTGATCTTCAGATTACTTGAGCGGTCTGTCTACGTGAATTATATATAGGATAGCTCATGGCCTTGGTTTTTGAACCAAAGCTTATCTTGCAAGCTTCTTTCTTTCACTACAAGAAAAAGTTCTTTTGGCGACTAAATATTTAGTCGGCAAAAGTTATTATTTGGCCGCCAAAACCTTTTGCCAACCAAATATTTTGGTTGCCAGTTTAGTCGGCAAAGCATGGTCAATAAAGTTTTTCACCTACCAAAAAGTAGTTGGTCGCCGAAGGTCTAGAGTTTTCCCGACCAATATTTTAGTCGGCAATGTATACTTATGCCCACAAACTTGATTAGTCGCGAAAGAATTTTGGTCGGTAAAGATGAGGAATTGGTGACCAATTGTTTAGTCGGCAAAAGTGAAGCGTCCTTTACCGGCCAAATGGCTTTGTCAGCAAAGGTGTTTTTGGCGACCAAATGGTGTTTTACATTGACAACGATTATTATTATTATTATTATTATTATTATTATTCGCAACTCCATTAAAAAAGCACTAACTAGTACAAATAATTATCAATTTACGAAATAAGCCTGTAATTCATATATAAATAAAAATGTAATTAATAATTTATATATATTCAAAACAATATATAATACTTATTGATCAATGCATCAAAAATGTCTTAATAGAGCAAACTATTGACAATTCAAAAAATAAACATGTGATATGTGCATGCAAAGATTAATAAAAAATTACTATTCATTCTAAAATCATAAATGTTTTGAAAAAACTTAAATCACATAAACCACCACCTTAATGTACTCTTAGTACGCTGATTAAATAAAACTTCAATACACAGAAGTACCAAAAAAATTAAATTACTTTGCTCATTTTTTACTACCAACTTCAACTAACTAAACAACCTCGACCTTTAGTGATATTGCAATGTTAGGTTTTATAAACGGCTGATGATACTCAGCAACATGTGTTTTCCACTGGTCTGATAGAGCAATTCCCATCCTCTCATAAATCCTCCTCCAAGCTGTGTTAGATTCTTAGGCTGCATCAATTAGAATATCGAATTATTAGCAAGTGAGAGCATATTGCATCAATTCTCTAAGAATCTACATATATGCATCAAGTGCAAATATATGACATTAAGCTCTAAAACTCTACGCGGGTGACAGATTGGAGTGCCGTCAGTTTGTATAAGTTTGTTTAGACAAGAGCAAGGTACTCTGATTCTATTCTATCACGCCCTCAACTTATTTAAAATTCGTTGCATCCCAAATTTTAAAAAAATATTCTAAGTGTAAAACCCAAAAAATCAGGCAGCGTATTATGCATTGTTTTTGTGGGTATTGTATAGGCACATTGATTGCCCTATAGTTGAGAGCCAAGTTGTTGGAGGCAAACTGCCAAGATCATTGATTTGTAAATAATTTTTTGAAAAATAAAAAATGGACAAGCAATTGCCAAAATAGGCTCTAGAAATTTTTTTTATTGTCGAACGATCAAAAATAAAATCTGTGCCACCACAGTTAATTCAGATGAATACATTTTAGTCAAATCTCCAACTATATACAAATTTTGAATTTTCGAGTTGAAACTCCGGTCAGACCGTTTATTGTATTTTCAATGCGATTCCCAAACGTAGTATGAGTTACGATCTTTCGAGAACTAGTACCGGCTGAATCTGGACAACCTTAGTCTTGAAAGATAATTTATGAATTTGGTTTAGCCTACCTACATATTTATAGGACTACAACAAGGAGTTATGGAGTAATTATAACTTAGAATTCTAGTGTAACTTAGATATCTATTAAGCGATTTTCGCAAATATGCAAACCTTTCAGCGATTTATGTAATTATGAAAACTTTGCAACAATTTCGGTAATTTTCATAAGATACTAAATTACACTTCACACCACTAAAGAACTGTAACTGCACTCTTAGCCATAATTTCAAGACCAATTTGCATTGAGTTCCTGTTATTAAGTGCTTAACTCATCTCCATACGTTAAGATTCTCGATACCCGCCAATTAAATTTAATTACTGATAATTTAATTTAATTGGCATCTTAAAATTCCTTAAACCCTTCTACTTAACTTATCTGACCGTCAGATAATCAAATCCACCTGTAGGGTTTGGTTCGATTAAAACGTGTAAGCTTTCTTAAGGGGGTATCGTCAATCCCGAATAATCGAAATGTAGATTCCGCCAATAATTAATATTCACCATATAATTAATACCGCTATCCAACTTACTGGGTCTATAGATCCATATAAGATCACATTCTCTAATGAATCAAAACAACGAGTATTAAATATACGTAAATAATAATTATTTCAGGATTAAGAGTATAAGCACTCTCATAATAACCTTGGGGTGTGAATTAATTTATATAGTTAATATAAAATTAATTATTCCAATGTAGTCCTATTCAATGCACACAAGTGTACTAGCACAGCGAGTCGGAACAGTAGACGGCACTATTACCTGTTCTCCGTAACCAAGATAGGCCTACTAAAACTCTGTGCTACAGTCATACCGATGGTTTGTCCAATTCCATCGAAACTGTGAATAATAACTTATATTCTGCAAGAATCTATAATCTGATCTTCTATATGCAAGCCGTACTCTATACACCAGATTAAATACTGTATAGAATAAAAGATAACTATGCATAGTATTAAAGAAAAGATATTGCATAAATTACTCATTAAAATTCTCATAAAATAAAAAATTAATTTTATTAAAATAAAATTAAATACTAAAATCAAAATAAAATTTATAATTTTTAGTATACAACTCAAATACAAGTATCATATCCAAACAGTAATAGCAACTACCCAAGAATCATAGGATACTTCATTAAGAACTAATATGTGATTGATGTCATAAACCATTTAAGAAAAACTGGTGCCAGTTTTTCGTGAAATCATACTAAATTAATGGTTAAAAAGAAATATTTCAGACATAAAGGCAATAAATGATAGCATCTGAAAGTATGAAAGAATTGATATAAAAAGCAATAAATGAAAGTGTATAAATGATAGTATCTGAAATTATGAAAGTAATGCCTTTCTAATATTGGTTACTGAGTATTGCTTTGCATTGTCATTACTCTTGTATTGACCCAAGCAATGATTGAGCTCACGAATTATCGTAAAAAGTCAGATTAGCCAAGTGGGTATGCTGCTGAATTTGTGGTTCGAAATGGGATCATATACTTCAACATCCCAAACCACTACTACAAATCAAACTCACAAAACCAACTGCACTTCCCTTAAAAATTGGAATGGATCATTCTTTTCTAACCAACGACGACCGTAAAATAAAAAGAAACTTCAACAGCATGTTCATGATAAACACTACATAAGAACAATAAAGTTATGCTAGACTAAATATTACACCAATTCGTTTGTATTTAACAAACACCATTGTACATATTTAACCCACACAAACCATCTTCATGAAAGGATTCCACGCTTACATGGGATTTAAGTATTTAACCACATTTAGGGCCGATTTTGGAGTTTGAAATGTTGAAGTGCCTTGTAGATTATTTTGAATTTATTTGATTATAGAATCACAATGAAACAGTAACATCATAAGATATACTTGCATATTATTGAAAAACTTGAGCATCAAAACATTTGATGTATCATCTTTATCCCCAATGAAGGAATTTTTAACTACAAAACAATGGCAGTCATTATTGTAGCAATGAGAACAGCATAACTGAATCTCTTCTTCTCCCTTTAATGGAGGTCTGACAATTGGAGAGAGACACCCAATTCTCATGCCGTGTTCATGTAATACAAACATAATTGTCATATCATAAAATACCATAACTAAAATCAACAGCTCTCAGATTGGAAAACCATTAAAGGTTGCTTTAACACATTTGCAAGGATAAAAGTCTCAGAAGTTATCATCATCTTCACAAACAGCTATGACCTGCACCATACTCATAAATGACTAGAACTATCTAGGGAAGGGGCATTTTTAATAAAAATCCATTTCAATATGACCAAGAAAGTGAACATATATTTAATGACGTAGGAGCCACCAACACAGGCAATTTTGCATATGTGAGATCCTTACCATCCATAGTTCCAACAGTAAATTTAATGTGTGTGCAAATTGAAAGATCGTATCCAGTCTCATACCATATGCGGCCCTAGACCTTCCCTTCCCTCTACCAATTGAAAAGACAAAATTTTGTAGGTTCTTGTAAGTTAACTTTCACGGTGCTATAACAGAACTCTCATTATAGTAGAAAAGTTTAAACCTGCCCCACCTAACAACAATAGAAGTCCTATATATTTGTCTGCTTATTCAGGAGATATCCATGCTAAAAAAAGAGAAACCCTCCATTGGTGTTTTTAGAAACCAGCTATTGCAAGAGAGAGAGAGAGAGAGAGAGAGAGATCTAACCTGGAATCGTGATAAGAGAAGAAGAAAGAACAAATCGAAGCCTTCAATTGGCAATCCAAAACCTTTAATTGTTAACCCAAAATGTTTAATCGGCAACCCTAGGCCCTCAATCGTCAACCAAAAGCCTTCAATCGGCAACCCTAAACCCTCTCTACATTGAACTCTCACTCTTTTCCCTCAAAACCTAGATTGTTATTGCATCTCAAGAATGGTTTTCTAGTGGAGATGTTCGTAAAAAAAACTCCCAATTTCTTTACATTTTTGTTTTCTAATATTTTAAAAAAAATACCTTGTCGACGTTGTTGCCAAAGACGTAGTAGCTGGCGATGGCAACGGGGAAGTAGCAGATGGTGACGACGATGTAAGCGACCACTAGAACCGCTTGGAAGGCCTGTCGGGAGTGGAGGGCAGCATCGCTTGGATTGTTAGAGGTAAACTGCCAAGACCATTGATTTGAAAACAATTTTTTGAAAAAATAAAACTGGATGGGCAATCGCTGAAACAGACTCCAGATATTTTTTTTTGATGTCAAACGATCAAAATAAAAATCTGTGCCACCACAGTTAATTAAGATGAATACCTTTTGGTCGATTCTTCAACTACGAACTTTGATTCTCCGAGTTGAAACTCCGGTCAGACCTTCTACTGTATTTCCGATGCGATTCCCGAACGTAATGTAGGCTATAATCCTTCGAGAATTGATACCAGCATAACCTGAACAACCTTAGTCTTGGAAGACAACTTATGAATTTGGTTCAGCCTACCAGCATATTTATAAGGCTATAGCAGGATCTGTAGAATAATTATGACATAGATTTCTAGTGTAACCCAGATACCCATTTAGCGGTTTTCACAAATATGTAAGTCTCTCAGCGATTTCTGTAATTATGAAAATCTTGCAGCAGTTTTTACAATTTTTATAAAACACTAAATTACAGTTCATACCACTAAAGAATTGTAACTGCACTCTTAGCCATAATCTCAAGACTAATTTGCATTGAGCTCATGTTATTAAATACTTAACTCATCTCTTCAAGTTAAGATTCTCGACACCTGCCAATTAAATTTAATTACTAACAATTTAATTTAATCGGCATCTTTAAAATTCTTTAAGCCCTTCCGCTTAACTTATTTGACTGCCGGATAATTAAATCCACCTGCAGGGTTTAGTCAAGTCAAAACCTATAAGCTTCCTTAAAAGGGTATCGCTAATTCCGAACAATCGAGACGTGAATTCGTCAATAATTAATATTCACCATATAATTAATACCGCTATCCAACTCAACGGGACTATTGACCCATAAAAGATCGCACCATTTAATGAATCAAAATAACGAATATTAAATATACACAAATAATAATTATTTTGGGATTAAGAGTATAAGTACTCATAGTAACCTTAGGGTGTAAATTAATTTATATAATTAGTATAAAATTAATTACCCTAATATGGTCCTATTCAATACACACAAAGTATACTAGTACAGCAAGTCGGAACAATAGACGACGCTATTATCTGTTTACTTTAACCACGACATCCTACTAAAACTCTATACTATAATCGTACATATAGTTTGTCTATTTCCATTTAAATTGTGAACAAAACTTATATTATGCAAAAATCTATAATCTGGTGTTCTGTGTGCAAGCCGTACTCTACACACCAGATTAAATACTCTACAGAATAAAGGACATCCATGCATAACATTAAAGAAATGATATTTGCATACATTGCTCATTAAGATTTCATAAAATAAAAAATTAATTTTATTAAAATAAAATTAATTACTAAAATCAAATAAAATCCATGGTTTTTAATACACAACCCTGACAATCTCCCACTTATACTCAAAACCATGCTGTCATACATTTGACTCCCATGCCCTCTACATGACTATTAAAAGTCTTAGCCGGTAGGCTCTTTGTAAAAGGATCTACAAGGTTGTCTCATGGTGCAATCTTGGTCAAAGTAATATCACCCCTCTATACAATTTCTTGTATCAGGTGATACTCACGCTTAATGTGCTTTCCTTTCTTGTGGACCCTTGGCTCCTTCGAGTTTGCAATCGCTCTAATATTATTACAATAAAGTATAATAGCCGACTGAACTAAATGCACCACACTAGATCCAATAGAAAGTTTCTGAGCCAAACAGCCTCTTTGGCTGGTTCAGAAGCTGTTAAGTATTCAGCCTCCATGGTGGAATCAGCAATGCAGAATTGCTTGATATTCCTCCAACTTATAGCTCCACCTTATAAAATAAACACATATCCTGAGGTAGACTTATAAGAATCTTTGTTTGATTAGAAATTCGAGTCTGTGTACCCTAAAATACTAGACTGTTTGCCTAGTAAACTAAGAAATAATCCTTAGTCCTTTTTAGGTACTTGATTATATTCTTTATCGCAGTCCAATACTCCTGTCCTGAGTTAGACTGATATCTGCTAACCATGCCAACGGCAAAGCAGATGTCGGGTATAATACAAAGCATAACATATATTAAGCTTCCTATTGCCGAAGCATAAGGAACCGTCTTCATCTTCTCTATCTCATCAGGTGTCTTAGGACACTGATAATTGAATAGAGTGATTTCATGCCCGAAAAGAAAAAATCATTTCTTGAAATCCTGCATACTAAAACGAGTAAGGATATCATCGGTATACTTTGCTTGTGATAAGCCCAACATTCTTTATTTCTGATCTCGCAATAGCTTGATCCCAAGGATGTGACTAGCTTCTCCTAAGTCCTTCATATTGAACTGTCCAGATAACCATACTTTTACCGAAGATAATACCCCCACATCATTTTTGATGAGCAAGATATCAATTATATAAAGTACTAGAAAGACTACCATGCTTCCATAAAGTTTCTTGTACACACAGGACTCATCTGAACTTTGATCAAAATTATAAGACTTAATGGCTTAATCAAACTGAGTATTCCAAAACCTCGATACCTGCTTAAGTCCATAAATAGATATCTTAAGCTTGTACAACATGTGCTCTTGACCCTTTGCTATGAAACCGTCTGGTTGTACCATATAGATACACTCGTCAAGACTTGCATTAAGAAAAGTTGTCTTAACATCGGTTTGCTAAATTTCATAATCGAAATGAGCAGCAATGGATAAGAGAATCTAGATTGACTTAAGCATGGCTACTAGTGAAATTTTTTTCTCATAATCGATCCCTTTTTTTTAGTTAACCATTTTACAACAAGCCTAACTTTGAAGGTTTCAACATTTTCGTCTGCTCCTCTCTTCCTCTTGAAGATCCACTTACATTCGATGGGTTTTATCCCCTCATGTGGTTCTGCAAGTTTTCAGAACTGATTAGAATACATAGATTCCATCTATGAATTCATAGCCTTTTGCCAAAGATCTTCATCTTTATCCTGGAGTGCTTCATTGTAATTATAGGATTTGGTATCCAGTTCTGCCGGTATCCTGTCAAAAGAGTCTCTCAAGAATATATACCGATTTGGTTGATGAACAACCATCCTACTACGACGAGGCATTACTTGCGTATGTGTACTAGTAGTAACACGCTGTACAGAATTTAAACCCTATGCACCATTACCCACATGCTCGTCAGGCATGTTAATGGTAGCATCCTGATCATGATCTGCACCTGTCCCAATAATTCTCTCACTACGATGAGACAATGGGATATCAGTGACTTGTGGTTCATCTTCCATTTTACTAGTATTTTCTCTCAACTCTTTCAGAATAATTTTATTTTTAGGTTTGTGGTCTATAATTTAATCATATTCTAAGAATTGGGTATTGGTGCTAACAATGACTTTCTGATCCTTAGGATTATAAAATAGACCACCCTTCATTTTCTTGGGATACCCCACAAAGAAACAGACTTCTGTCATCGATTCCAACTTGCCCACATTCCCTTACAGCACATGTGCTGGACACCCTGAAATTTGAATATGTCTCAGACTAGGCTTACGCACAGTCTACAATTATGTGGAGCTAGAAGGTACTGACTTAGAAGGTACCAAGTTTAGAATATAAGTCGATGTCTCTAATGCAAGTCCCCAAAACAAATCGGGTAATCCTAAATAACTCATCATTGACCTTACCATCTCTATAAGAGTTCTATTCATTCTTTTTGCTATACCATTCTGCTACGGAGTGCCCGGTGCAGTCAACTTAGATATAATCCCCTTTGACAACATGTAATCCCTAAACTCTCCAAAAAGGTACTCTCCACCATGGTCGGATCGTAGTGATTTGATACTTTTACTAAGACGCTTCTCCGCCTTCATCTTGAATTTTTTAAATTTCTCAAAGTATTCAGATTTACGGTGCATTAGGTAAATGTATCCATACCTTGAGTAGTCGTCAATAAAACTGATGAAGTACTCAAAGCCACCTCTAGCCCGAATAGTCATAGAACTACAAACATCAAAATGAATCAGTTTCAATGATTCTTTACCTCTGTAGCCTTTGGCCGAGAAGGGCCTCTTGGTCATCTTACCCTCTAAGTAGAACTCACAGACTGGAAGTGCCTCCACTTCTAATGAATCCAAAGGTTCATCTTCTTCCAGTCTATTTATCCTTTTTAGATTAATATGACCCATGTGTAAGTGCCAAAGAAATGTTTGGTTCATTAAAGAATGAAACCTTATCTTATAAAGCAAATTAGATGTATTATTCAATTTAGTTAGTTGTAGTGTAGGAGAGATTGAAGTAATAACATAAAGGTCATTCACCAATGTACCAGAACAGATAACCTATTTATTATCCTTAATAACCACAGAGTTATTAAAATAAACTAAATATCTGTCTTTAACTAATCTAGAAACAAAAACTAAGTTTCTTCTAATGAAAGGTACATAAAGACAATCTCTCAATATTAAAATCAGATCTCTACTAAAACTGAGAGTGACATCTCCCACTACAACTATTGTCACCTTTATATTATTGCCCATATGCAGGTAAATTTTTTCATCACTAAGTTGTTGGATTTCTTGGAACCCATGCAATGAATTGCAAACATGATTAGTGGCTCCCATATCTGTGACGCCCCGTCCTCTGGGCACGTTGAGATATACATAAGTATAGGTAAGGAGAATATTCTAGCCATTCATTCATATTTAAATATCATAAATATTATATCATTAAGAGTTTGAAATTGATTAAAAGTACATAATGATTACAATTTTACCAAAAATTTTAACAAAAATTACAATACGCCCGTGAAAACTGAACAAAAAGAACAAAAGGTAAAAACCTAATTCTTTAGCTAACATTGTCGGGGTTCGCTGGCTACTTGCCACCCATGCTGTTCTTCAATTTCGTCTTCTTCTTCGGGGGTAACTTTCTCAAAGAACTCATCACAGTCACCTGTGGTACGAATGTCATGAGCCAAAGCCCAAAAGTAAATTTCCTAAATCGTCTAACAAACTCACAACAAAATATCCTACAATACATATCGTATAATACCCAGTACAATTTAAGGCCTAAGAGATAGACAATTTAACATTTTCAACAGGGTAAGCATATATAAGAACAATTGTACAAGTGCGTGATGCAGATGCCCAACCCGACTTGAATCTAGAAATAAAAAAATAGGAGTTCCACTTTAGGACTTATTTCTATTACTTGTATGGACTTATTATCATTATTGCCACCTCAGGGACTTATTGTCATCGCCGTGATGGGACTTCATGTTATTGCCACCTCTGGGACTTATTGTCAATGCCGTGATGGGACTTTATATTATTACCACCTCAGGAACTTATTGTCAATGTCGTAATTAGACTTTATATTATTGCCGCATCGGGGACTTATTGTCAATGCTATGATGGGACTTTATAGGGTTACCCACATTAAAAATTAGGATGCTCGTTTAGTATCAACCCAAGATCTAAATTAAAGCTAGTGACGAACCCATGGTGCCTAAATCTCCTTTTTATAATAAAAACCTCCAATTTTATGTCCAAACATGACAACCAGGGATGCCCTGACCCACAACCACTGAACAATGATTCCCAACCCAATTTGAAAGGTACGAAGGACTTTGGTAACCCAAGATATAATGTAGGAATGCCTATGAATGTGCAATATGCCTCTTGTGTACAACTACTCATTGCATGGTGTATAAACGTGACATAGCACATGGTACAACTTGCTAAAACATTATGCATAAGCATGCAAAGTATAACCATAATTCATGTGGTATAAAATCGAACTATTGGCATGATTCATTTCATCAAGCTTCATTTTCAAATACCAATTACTTACAAAGTTCATATAAGGTTCACATACTCAAATCTCATACCATTCGAACACTTAGCCAATTTTAGGTACAAGTTTAATTGCTAGTTTTAAAGTTACGATAGTGTTTTGAAGTACTTACACATAGATTTAACTTATGATATTTTAACACCAATTAGGTAAAAATATTTTCTACAATTTTCATGTTTATCACTAATGCTAGATCCTAAGGCACGGGGGTCATTTATTTTATTTAAGTGAAAACGGTTCAGTAATTTACAGAGAAATACATAGGAATTGAGTTTTTGTTGGCCACTATTTTGGGGCATCAATTCGAGGGTTATGGCTTTGATATTTGGTGGGGTTCTAGTTTAAGGTGTCTCCTACAAGTTTCATATTTTGTGCTAAAGTAAGTTATTTGGAAAGAGCTTGAGATTTTGGCTAATTTATAAAAAGGGTTCAGTCAGCCTAAAAAGGGTCTGCATAGTGTATTTTTGACAAAGAATGCTCAAAACTTTTAGGGCATCATCTGAGGGTATTTTGGGATGATTGTTGCTCAGTAACTAGTTTAATATGTTAGCTAAATTTTCTATATTTACCACTTTAGGATTTGGCTTCTAAAAAATTATGTTTTAAGTCTCACAAAAAGGAGTGACAGAGAGGTCTGTCAGTCACTATATCTTAACCGTGACTTTGGGAAGGATTTTGACCTATCAAGACTTTATATTTTTGGCTCATATTTGGTGTAAAAAAAGATAAATGTGTCGTCTACAAGTTTTATGTTTTGACCTAAGCTTGGTTCTCACTCTGACTTAGTGTTTTTAGGTTTGCAACTCATAGTGGTCAAGATCTAACACTCCTAGGAAAAAATGAGATATCTGGAGTTCTACCCAACGAAATCACTTCAAACTAATTTTGTATAAACGATAACTAGAAAAGATAAATCTGGACATAAAAATCACTTTAAGAACATTTTTTTACATTTAGTTATGATGATTTAAAGTTGGTGGCAGAAAGTGAGTAAGTCTAGAAAATCAGGCTACTTAGGGTTATGGTTGCTTAGCGTATGTTGTGTACATTTTTGACATGTTTTATTTGCATGCATGTTATAAACTCACATAAACTAAAACTCCAGAATACACACAAGCCATAAAACTTAAAAACACACACATGTAAGCTCATACAAAATTCAATCTTACACAAACAACCCATGTTCTACTCCTATGATGCGTTTTGACTCTTTCTTTGTTTTATTTTCTTAGGATTTGTTATAGAGATAGATTGAGGGGTATCTTGGGGAAGAATATCAGAGAGTTTTAGAAAATTTACTTATCTTAGAAAGAGTAGGTGATGGTGGGCGAAGAGCAAGGACTTAGCTTTGTGGATCTTCCTTGCTCCTTGGATTCCTCTTCTTCTTTTTCTTGCTTCTTCTTCTTTCTTCTTCCCACACTTAGAGATCTTTTGGAGTTAGATTTTATAGTCACTCACCCTCTCTCTAGCTCAACAAAAATGAAGGGAAGAAGTGGAAGATAGGGTTCTTTTTATAGAATTTTAAAAGTGTGGGTTTAATGATGATTGTGTAAGAAAATTTGAATTTTTCTTAATTATGATTGGTTGCATGGGAGGCTAGCTCTTATTAAGAAACTATGTAAGAGATATTTTCATCTTTTTGCAGAGGGAAAGTCTGCAAGGGCTGTTTGGGGAAGCTTAAAAGTCAATTTTGCATTATTTTAGGGTATAAATTGTATTTTGGTACCATCCTCTGCAAGAAAATGCATAAAATATTAATTATGTGTATCTTTTTGGTATCTTAACATACTAAAATCTATTTATTAATTATTTTAGTATTCTCATGATTTATCATAATTTTTATAGCAATTAATTAAATAGGTATAGGCTTTTAAGCTAAATTAAGTTAGTTTGACTAGAATTAGTTTTTTGACTTATTTATTGTGTTGAGATTTTAAATAATTATTTGTTTGCTTTTGTTGACCTATATTGTTATAATATTATGTATATTATTTGTATAAAAGTCTTCGATCATAATAATGCTTAATTTATATAATTTTTTTCTCATTTTTAAGCTTAAAAAGGCAAAAAAGTAACTTTTTGGGCACAAACTCCAATGTGGCCGGCCACTACGGAAATTTTTGTCATTTTTGATGTTATTTTGTCCTTAATTGCTTAATTACATTTAAATATCTGATTTAGGGTGTCCATGTGTCAAATTTTAAAATTTTAAGACTTTTTGCTGTACTAGGGGCAAAATGGTCATTTTACCCTAATTATGAGAATTTTTGATTTTTAATATAATATTTGATGTTATTTACTTAATTTAGGATGTTAGGAGTCTTCTCTGAGTATTACGATTTTGCCTTTGAGTAGTTGATCTCTTTAGGATTTTCAGATCGAATTAGGGTTTTCGGGCCGAGTTAGGGTTTTCAATCTTTCAGTGACCTAAGATCTTATCAGTTTATCATCGCTAATGTTAAGGTTTGGGTTGGATTGCTACAATGGTTGTTACAAATCGAGTTGCTACAACTAGGGCCTGTACCGGGGTGTTACAAACTACCCCCCTTTAACAAATTTCGTCCTCGAAATTTCGTATCGTACTTCATCATGTGAAGGGTTGGAGATGATTTACTAGAATTATTCCTTCTCATCTTTGCATTCTTACTTCCGTGGTGCTGCCTTAGAGCTTCTGTTAACAGAATCGCTTTTCTTTCAGATCACTTTGCTTTGGATTTCTATTGAGCTCTTCTCGAAATTACGTCCTTGTATTTGCATACAACTCGTGGTAACTCGGGGGCTGACAGGGCGTTTGTATCGGCAAGCATGTAAACTAATCTTATGTTGAAGTTACTTGATCTACACACCTTTGCGTCACTCAGTGTTAGGGTTTCATGCCATTTTTCTTGAAACCGTATGATAGTGTGATGTCCAGAGAGCTAGTCTATTTCGAGAATCATGTCGTATTTGTTAAAATGCCTGATTCGCAGGTCGAATGTCATAAGGGTGTTAGTACTCTTAACATGCACGCTCTATAAATAAAGTCTACTTGCGTGTGATATTATAAGGGTGTATCGATGCTTAGAGTTTGATCTAACACTTTAGGTTCTATGAACAGAGATTGCCTACATGCCAAAGATATACAAAAAATAGGATGCTCCAGAATCAAACAACACTCTCACCAAGGTATTGAATAGCACGAACATACCTTGTATAACATGGGTGCCTTCTACTTCCTCCTTCAGCAGAGCAAAGATGCATCCTCCATGGGGCCTCTGGTTTTTGTTAAGCGGTGGCCTTCCCATCCTATTTTGTTGGTTAATTTCTAGTTGGGCAACCTGAGCTGGCAGCGGGTATTTTAGTGGCTGGTTCTGGGGTTGCCTCCACTGCTAGGAATGGTTGTTTAGGGTCCTATGTCCTAGGCGAGGGCACTCAGACCTCTTATGTCCTGGTTGGTGTCATTTGAAGCAGACTATAAATTTGGTAGAGGTGTCCCTTGGCTGCTCTTGTCTATTCTCCTGTTGATATGACTTCCTTGGAATAAACACTTGATTGCTTTTTACTGGTCCTCCAGAGCTAGTGTTTCCTTTCTTCTGGTTCCAAATCCTTCTAGAGTCAGCTAAGTTTGTTTTTATCAATAGGGCTGCTTGTACTACTTGAGAGTAAGTTGGAAGTTGTAAGCAGGTGACTCTCGTTCGGATAGAGGGTTCTATGCCCCACTCGATCTTTTGTGCCCTTGATTCTTCGTCGGGTATGATGGCCATGGAAAATTGGCTCAACACTTCGAAGCGGTTGACTTACTGGGTTACTAACATAGATCCTTGTTTTAGTTCCAGAAATTCACTGACTTGTCCTTGTCGAAAGGGATCTGGGAAGTACTTTTTAAAAAATAATTCTTCAAATTGATTCTAGGTCAGAGCTGCCACATCTTGGGTGTTGTTGATCATAGACCACCTGTAATCGACCTCTCCTTTCAGTAAGTGTGCTTCTAGAGCTACTTGATCGGCATCGGTCTGCACTCCCATGAAGTTAAATAATTTCTTGACAGCTCTCAGCCATTCTTTGGCTACTCTCGGTTCAGCTCCTCCCTTGAACGTAGGGGCTCGCTGTTTTTTGAGTTCTAATAAGAACCATGCCCTATCTCGGATGTGAGGACGGTTAATGCTGGTGGCAAGCTCATGCAAGACCTGGGCTAACCCTAGTGCTTCTTCGTTTACAGGTCCATCTGCTGGCTGTTGATGGTTAGGTCGTCTACCTGCCATCTGAATAAAGAGGGAAGGTGTTGCGGCTGGTGAGTCATCTTTTTGAAGTCTTAATTGTTTCTAGGTTTTAAGATTTTGGGGAGTGAATTTAAGACTTATTCATTTGTATTTCTTATCATTCGAGTCCGATTACAAAGAGCGATTACAAAGAGCGAGGCACATAACACATAAGGGCCCAACCAGAATAGGTGTGGATAAAACCATCGAATTTTGATTGCGTAGTCCCACGCTACTTTCAAGTTCTATAGTATTTTCATAATACTTTCACGTACCACACTCTTGCGGTTCCCATGCGAGCCTTATCAGTGATGGCTATAGGAACCTTCGTGTAGGTCTCTGTTAGAGATGTTGTATAAGCCTTTACTTAACAGTTCTTGTTGTCGGGTTATTGATCTTCAAAATACGTTAAGCGCGGATGTTGGCTGACATTCTGTACTTTAACTCTAAGTAGAGATCTGCTACGTGACTCGATGATGTGCTAGGTGGTTCTTCTAAGGATGTGCACGACCTAAGTTTCTCGTGAAAGTGCTAAACTCTAATAAATTTCTCATCGATCTAAGACTTAGGAGAGGCAACATGGGGTGGCGAGTGGTCAAACATTTAGCCAAGGATTCCGAATGATGTACTAGATTGCACGATATGTGGCTGGGGTTTAGAGTAGCTTAGGGAAGGTAAACAAATCCTTTACCGAGATTCAATGGAAGATTCCCAAATGGTTTAAAAGATAAGTCGGATGAGGTCAAATGGTCACAGTTAAGGCAGTCACCGTTGACACAAATTGAATGGTTATTTGGGGTTTAAATGTAGGTGAAGCAAGAGAAGGACAGTGAACAATACCTAAATAAATGTCCTTGGAACTAACCTAGTACGATTAGATTATGATAAAGGAGATGCTAAGCAATGGGTAGCCGAACTAGATAAGTGCACTGAAGTTACGACGACCTAACATACTTCAATTCAAGTATCAAAGTCTACTTCCCTGGTAAGGATTTCAAGAGTGTAGAAAAGAATTCACAAAAATCACTACAACAGAGTGTAGTTTCAGAATCGAGAGAAGATGAACGATGGCAAAGATTTTATCATTGTCGAATGTTCGGAATGGGTAATTAACAAAGAATTGATATCGAGTTCTACGAAAGAAGAATTAGTTCAAGGAGGCTGACTTGAATCAGAGAAGAATCAAATACAAATACTGGTCATCATTGAGGTGTGAAAACTTGAGGACAAATGTGTTTCCTCGGATTGAATTTCTGATAGGATTATCAACAAGACTTGGGTGCATAAGGGTTACCGACGAATGACACCTGACGGTACCGTTGAGGACTGAGGATATATGAAGGAAGGATATACAATGAACTTCAATTAGGTATAAAAGTTGATATAAGGGTTTAGGGTAAACGAGAAAAGAACTTATAAGGATGAAGTTATGGAGTTCTAACAGTAGTTCTCGAAGTGATATAAAAAAGTTCTCCTAGTGCATACTCCCGTCTTGTTACGACCCAAACCCGGGTTCGTGAGCTAAACCCAAAACATACAATTCAAAAGATTTAACAAAAGATCAAAGTTCCAAAATTACATTCGCAAGTTTACTACAACGGTTTGGAGAAACATACATTCAGTATTGATCATCATTTTCACAACATCACTTTCATTTCTATATACAACAACAAAAGAAATCATGGCTTCCATTCTTTGCTTTTTCCCAAGGCATCCATAGCTTTGCTATCACCCCGCTCGTCGGAACCTGAAATGTGTTTGACATATATACATGAGCCGAAACGCGTAGGATAAAGATTAGGTCATATCTAATGCATGATTTGTGAGGTGCGATGGGTGTAACCAAAGAAAATGCACATTTTTACCAAGTTTATCCTTTTAACACACACACACACTCACGCACACGCAGACTTATCTCCATTTATTCATTTCTTTACCATTCATCAATCTTTCATTTTTGATTCCCAGTTTTCACAAAATCGTATAACTTCTAATGAACCGATGGTGGGTGCAGCTTATAGAAACCCCTCCCTATTAATCCCAATAGGCTACGCGAAGCCATTGGGTAATAAATAGCTATATAACTCACCACGACACAATAGCACATTTTGGGGACTAACCCATGGGCATGTGGCCCCCATCTTGCGCAAGTTTCTAATCTTTCACCGCGGAGCCGCTAGCCCAACTTATTCCACATAAATCCGTACGGTTCGTTTTAGGTTAATTAGATTCATTTTCACAACTCGGGAGTCCAACCCACAAATGGTTCCTCTCCCAATCATTTTCACAAAATCTCATTTCAAATTTTTCGTTCCATTTTCAAATCAGATTTCATTTGAGTATTTATGTTTCCTTTCATGACACATGCACATGCATCATAACGTCAACCCATAATTTCTCATAATTCATATTTCATGTATCAACTTCATAAGGTACCAACACATATTAGGTCCTTACAACTTTCCCCCCTTTTGGGAATTTGTTCATGAAATTCGTCTCAAGTCACACCAAACCTTCCTTTAATCTTAATATTTGTCCACATAATTAGCTAATCATTCGTTCTTCATAATACCTTTCTTAATCCGCGATTTTAATCGTTCATTCGGGATGAGACGACTCAAGGATGATAACACGCCTCTGTTCCCAAAGTGACACACTACATTAGGTTAAACCTCAGAACACTAATATTTCCCAAATGTTAGAATCATCCATTAATCATCGTTTAACATGACATCAATCCTTACCCAAAAACATCACATAAACACTTTAAATTAGAACGGTTCGAGTCACTTCACAACAAAACTCAACACCTAGGCTAAGGCCAACCATTCCTATGCTAGTCACCGACGATCCCTCCCTGACTACCATCTCACACTGCATATACATTTTCGAAGAATAAACGTTCTCACCCATAGTGTTATTCATAACAGATCTTACCATCGCCAAGATTCTCACAACTTCGTCGAATCAACGTCTAGTTCACTATCATATTCCAATGTATACCGAGGGCTACTCCTCCAACCCAAAACACATGTTGCCAAACTTGAACATTGTTCACAAGGGTTTCACGTGTTATCCCAAAAATCACCCACGTCCTTACGGCCACTTAACTACCACAAACTTAAAATCATATCACTACTTGTACGACATTACTTGAGTCCTTCAACCATCGACACTAACACAGCCACCTGAACTCCATGAGTCACTAAGATTAAGCGCACCTCATGAATCAAATGCTTTATCGGTAATCACTTACTTATACAAACTGAATCATATCCCTTGTCATGACGCCTTACGCTTACCTATCGGTCTCTCGAGTCTACAACACCTCAAACTAGACAAATTATGATCTTCCGTATTTACATTATCCCACTCATCGACATTATCATGCACATTCACGTCTTCCGTTCAAACGATCGAACCACTCTTCGCACATTAAGAATTTTGGGAAATCCAAAGCTTCAAATAGAACACAATTCCAGACTCACAAGAGCCTATCAAACCCACCCTGTAAATATTTCAGCCGCAAGGTTCCAATCCAGAACAAGCTGCACATCACTGCTAACGATTCTCGGTTAATTAGTGCAGAAAAGGATTCTATGCCTCGACACTAACTCCTTCGTCAACAAAGACAAACATTCCTAGTCTACCAACCCAATCTTCCAAGGGAACACAACTCTACAGAGAACCCATGATGAACTCGGCCCTCCAATCACCTGATTTCGGTAGTACCCATTTCCTGAGGCACAAACTCACGGGTCACATCATGGACACTAATCTTCGGGGACTCCTATTTTCCCACAATAGCCAGACCAAGAGTTAACCCACGATCCTAACAGTTACATCTCACCAAGGTGAAATAACCCATATACCATAACTGTTCGCAAGACAACCCTATCTTCTCCCTAAGAAAGAAATGGTTAATCAAAAACCATGATCCAACCTCAACTTATTCTTATAAATCTCACCTTGAAGCTGTATTGGCCATAGTCACCCAATTGCTGTCGACCTCGACCATGCTACTCAGATTACCCGCGATGCAAAACTCTCAACTCTCAGACATCATTTGCACGCATACGAACATCATCGACCCTCATACCTCATACTACACATCTCAAAGGACTACAAACTCATCATCAGTCAGTCATACACGAAAACACAACACCAACATTCCCATTGCGCTAAGACCTCACTTCACAAGGTTGCACTTTAATAACCTAACTTCCATTAAGCAAATCATGGCCATATCACGGCCTTAAGCCCATTGTCCAAGCAACTTACGTAGAAAGCGCACGACACCAATCAAAAGGAAATCTAATCCTGAAACCTTTCATCCCATGCTAATAATAACTTTCGTGATCATACAGACACTTCCCGCATTCTTGCTCCCAGGTACGTATCTATTGTAGACATCTTAACGCACTATTTCTCACCTATCATCCCAGGCCATCCAAACCACATGGTACAATGTTGAATCTTATTACTCTACACTTCGTTCCCATGGGCAAACAACTTACCCACCTCTGAACCTAAGGTCAAACATAAACAACCTCCAGACTTATCCCACTCAGGATACACCATCTCAGCACTAAGCCAACCATACAACCGAACCCTTTTATGGTCCTTTCAAATCTCATACACCCGGCACGATTCCGAAACACGACCTCCTATTCACGAGGATAACGACCAAGTTGTAAACCTGCATTCTCGTAGGAATCTCACAGAACTAACACTTAAGAATCTTACCATGTAAACAACTCAATCACCGAACTCCCTTAGGGATCCCACGAGAGTTGAAGCTATCGACCCTTCGTACAAATCAGGTGACCTTTCCAGAAACGTCACTCAAAATGCTCAGGTTCACTGGATAAAGCAAACGGGCTCTTCAACGAACTACAGGCAAACGAACCCACACTCATACGATCCTAACATTTACTTCGCACCAAGGAAGGACAATCACACTATTCAACCAACCACAAAACATCTCTCCCGCTAGGAAGACCACGAGTCGCACAACTCTAGGCTCTCGCTTCGCGTCACTACCTTTTAGAGCCACCATTACATACTGAGTATATCATTCGTGACACTAGGTCTTCGCACTTAGATTTCTACCCAACCACATTAACGATCTCCCACTCCTTCGCGTCCCAATGATGCATCACACGCGTCCATACGATCCTCATCGATTAACCACCAAAGATAACACCACATATATTCGCACCACTTCAGGGTATCTCCTCACAAGGTTGCAGCACATCAACTCAATTTTCTACAGGTAGGTAACACCCAGATGAGTAGGTAAAACCAATGCCACAGTCTTTATCTTACGTCTCCGGTACACCCACCAAAAAACATAAACGCTCAATCAAGAACACCCATCTCTTATGTCACTATATGAATACCACCAGCACACAACTATTCAAAGATAAAAGCGACTACATACAACATAGACAAACAAACCTCGCTTACCAACTCCAGACCAAACGGTGCCACCCTATTACTCGCCCTTAAGGGTAAGAGAACATCACCATCTTTAGATCTTATGCCCGGTCACACACTACCAACATCATCTCCTCATGGGATCTCCTCACACAGACACGTCATCCTAAGATGACCGAGTCAGCTTCACCAACAACATCTATCACATGCCACACAAATGTCACGCACTCACACTCACATTCTCACCGAAAACCATGTATTTCACATTGTCTTCCAATTATGTGAACAACAAATCAAGCCACAAACCTCCATTTCGAGAAAAATTCCGAATAACCTCAAACCATTGCTTGTTAAATCACAATCACCTCCGACGTACATCTCATTATACGTACATGCACATCACTCTTCAACCAATCCATTGACAACATCTTTACTCCACTTACTCATTCCTCATACACTTTTGACTTCTATTAAGAAATAAGATTAAGCACCACAGCATGAGGAAAGCACAAGGGTCATCAAACTGACTTTCAAAACCATAAGATATCACTATGGCTACCAACAACACCCCTCGAGGTAAGGAACATTCCCCAAACACTATCTAAGCCCGAACATTTGAACACACCTGAGGCCAAAGATTATTACGTTCGTGTCCACCATATTCCCGTCCACTATGCTCCCATCCATACCCAATCTCGGGGCACACGTCTCATGACATAGCACGACTCAAGACATGGTACAGCTCATGACATACATAATCCTCAATGTGCCCAAGACCACACCTCATATCCAACCATAACTAACAACCTCCAAGAGGTTTCAAATAATCTACCGTACTTATTCGTCAAATTACTGGTAGCGCAACACATAACGAGCAACTAACTACAGCCACCCTCGACTCTCATGGATACAACACACTCCAATTAGTCATTGCTCATCTCTTGAGCTAACACTCACCATATTTACCAACCACCGAATCGCACTTCCATAACCCACATCACCATCCTAATCACAACTCATCTTAGCCCCACGAGAATAACTTCTATAACAAGAATATCCCAACACCCAACCAGATTAAACTCAACTTTACCTTCTAAAGCTAAGTTACACTCTACTCGCCTCCTAGTCACATTACATCAGCACATATTCACATACCGAGGGAAAGTCTCTGAGTAACGCGGATATCCAGGCAACTAATTCAGATTTCTCATAGAAAGAACATCGACCAAATGCTTTTTTATTTCAAACCCCAACGTAGTTAACCGGACGCCAAATGGCATGCCACATCACCATAAGACTTAACCCTCCATCCTCATATAAACATATAACATGCGCAAAATAATTCAATCACAAACCCATGCAAGCATACAATTCATGCCGTGTAGTGGTGCCTAATCTCATCAAAAAGTCCACACCTATAGGTCAGCGTTATTCCCATAGCTCCTAGGTATTTGAACCTAGAGCTCTGATACCATTTCTATCACGACTCAAACCCGGGTTCATGAGCTCAACCCAAAACATTCCATTCAAAAGATTTAAAAAAAGATCAAAGTTCCAAAATTACATTCGCAAGTTTACTACAACGGTTTGGAGAAACATGCATTCAGTATTAATTATCATTTTCACAACATCACTTTCATTTCTATATACAACAACAAAAGAAATCATGGCTTCCATTCTTTGCTTTTTTCCAAGGCATCCATAGCTTTGCTATCACCCCGCTCGTCGGAACCTGAAATGTGTTTGACATATATACATGAGCCAAAGCTCGTAGGATAAAGATTAACTCATATCTAATGCATGATTTGTGAGGTGCGATGGGTGTAACCAAAGAAAATGCACATTTTTACCAAGTTTATCCTTTTAACACACACACACACACACTCACGCACACCCAGACTTATCTCCATTTATTCATTTCTTTACCATTCATCAATCTTTCATTTTTTATTCTCAGTTTTCACAAAACCGTGTCACTTCTAATGAATTGATTTCGGGTGCAGCTTATAGAAATCCCTCCCTATTAATCCCAATAGGCTACGCAAAGCAATTGGGTAATGGATAGCTCTATAACTCACAACGACATAATACCATATTTCGGGGACTAACCCGTGGGCATGTGGTCCCCATCTTGCGCAAGTTTTCGATCTTTCACCGCAGAGCTTCTAGCCCAACTTATTCCACATAAATCTGTATGGTTCATTTTAGGTTAATTAGATTCATTTTCACAACCCGGGAATCCAGCCCACAAATGGTTCCTCTCCCAATCATTTTCACAAAATCTCATTTCAAGTTTTTCGTTTCATTTTCAAATTAGATTTCATTTGAGTATTCATGTTTCCTTTCAAGACACATGCACATGCATCATGACGTCAACCCATAATTTCTCATAATTCACATTTCGTGTATCAAGTTCATAAGGTACTAACACAAAATTTAATTCAATTATGATCTTATCATTTGAAGAAAATGGAATGCACCCATCATATGCATATACATAATTTGAAATCCATGTTTCTATACTAAATGCTTAGTAATGTCAAAAGATGACTATATATCACAACCCTCAGATACCCATTCTTCTTCTAAAAAAAAACGTTATATGTAGAAAAATTATTTTATCATAAAACCCATCCAAGTGGTACAACACTTGCAACCCAACCCATGTATGTTGATATAGGTGTATCTATAGCCTATGGGTCAATAAACTTGATAAAAAATCCATTAAGGATGAAAAATAACATTTTCCAAGATATTAGGAAAAAAATGGGTGAAAACGGTTGAGAAAACTTGACATACCCTCACTATTTTGGCCATAACGTTTTCTAGAAAAAGAATTATTTTGTGAGAGTAGTCTTGTTGGAAAGAGGACTTCCGCGGCTTCGATTTGAGTACAAGAACAACCCAATTCAGAGTCCGAATGAGGGAGATACATTTATTTAAAGAAATAATTTTTGACCAGTGAAAAATAGACCGCGGGCTAGACTGCTCGAGCGGTCTATCGAGCGGTTTGGCCTGCAGAAGAAGCCGAGAGCATCCCATGACCACCCTCTAGACCGCTTGAGCAGTCTCTCGGGCGGTCCGACATCAAAAATTGAGTTTTTGCTAGATTTTGATGCCCAAATCGATCCAAACCCAAATTTATGCAAAAATATGGAATGTTAAGTAATTTAAACTTCCTTTTTACACAATAACTCACTATTTCATAGCTAACCATTACCCAAAACTCTAAATTTTTTTAAAAACTCAATTTAACTCTCACATACACCGGTCAATGTTCAACTCATGCATGAAATCCACTAAATTTTTACTTATAAATCAAAGTATCAACCCAAATCAAATCAAACATATGAGAAAATCTAAATCCTACCTCAATTAAACTTCAAGCTTTAAGATTCTACCACTTTCTTCCTCCTAGGGTTTCAGTTGCCTCCTTGGTTTGCTCCTTGATGGACCAAATTTGATTCTCTTGGCTTATAGATCTTGATTTCCTCTTTTATAGCCTCTAAACCTTTCAATTGTTGTAGGGGAATCAAGGCTAAAGGGATGAGGTTACTCTCTCGTGGGGGAGGGAGAAGAAAAGAAGGAGGGAATGGGGCTTGAGGGTGTCAACGGGACTGAGGGAGGGAGAAGAGACCTTAGGTTATATATATATATATATATATATATATATATCTCTCTCTCTCTCTCTCTCTCTCTCTCTCTCTCTCAGTCTCAGTGCTTCTAGAATGTTTGAGAAAGAAATTTAGTGTGTTGTTTGGTTATTGCTTCATTATTCCTTTTAACTTTAACACTCATGACCCCTTTTTACTCTAATTTAATAACATAATTTTATATATATCATGTTTCACCTCTAGAACTTAATTCCCATCCCACATCTCAAGATTTTAAATTAATAAGCTATATTCATCTAACAAATCTTTGTCAAAATCTTATTGTCATTTATCATCCTGTATCTTAGTTACATTTTCACGTCCCATGAGTTCCTTCATTAATGAACAAAACTTTATGGTCCCCATACTTAATTTTAATTTTGTCTCTTCTCTTAACCGAAAGCATGAAAGCACAAAATAAACACGTATCGGGTCCTTACATGTCTAGCCCCCTTAAAATAAGACAACTCTGTGCACAAATCTCCGATCTTCGATCTCGATGCTCTTACACGTCCTTCCCATGTAGATTCCCTGTAGCTTCTGATTCTGGTAACTTCCTAACATGACTCGCTATAGGACTTAGACGCAGCAGATTTTAGTTCTTGTAATATATGAATGATAATTATAATTAATACAATGCACCCTATAGAGCTTCTACGCGAAAGAATGCATGGTTTACCACAACCCATGGCCTGAATGTTCACTAAACCTAGGCTCTGATAGCAACTGTAACGCCCCGTCCTCCGGGCACGTTGGGACATACATAAGTATAGGTAAGGAGAATATTCAAGCCATTTATTCATATTTAAATATCATAAATATTACATCATTAAGAGTTTGAAATTGATTAAAAGTACATAACGATTATAGTTTCACCAGAAAATTTAACAAAAATTACAATACGCCCGTGGAAACTGAATGAAAAGAACACAAGGTAAAAACCTAATTCTTTAGCTAACATTGTTAGGGTCCGCTGTCTCCTGCCACCCACACTGTTTTTCAATTTCATCTTCTTCTTCGGGGTTGACTTTATCAAAGAACTCATCATACTCACCTGTGGAACGAATGCCATGAGCCAAAGTCCAGAAGAAAATTTCCTAAACCATCTAATAAACTCGCAACAAAATATCCTACAATACATATCATATAATACCCAGTTCAATTTAAGGCCAAAGAGACAGGCAATTTAACATTTTCAACATGATAAGCATATATAAGAATAAGAACAATTGTGCAAGTGCGTGATGCAGATGCAATGCAGATGCCCAACCCGACTTGAATCGAGAAATAAAAAAATAGGAGTTTCACTTTAGGACTTATTTCTATTACTTGTATGGACTTATTATCATTATTGCCACCTCAAGGGCTTATTGTCATCGTTGTATGGGACTTTATATTATTGCCACCTCTAGGACTTATTGTCAATGCCGTGATGGGACTTTATATTATTGCCACCTCAGGGACTTATTGTCAATGTCGTGATGGGACTTTATATTATTGCCGCCTCAGGAACTTATTTTCAATGTCGTGATGGGATTTTATAAGGTTACCCACATTAAAAATTAGGATGTCCGCTTAGTATCAACCCAAGATCTAAATTAAAGCTAGTGACGAACCCATGGTGCCTAAACCTCCTTTTTATAATAAAAACCTCCAATTTTATTTCCAAACATGGCAACCAGGGACGCCCTAGACCCACAACCACTGAACAATGATTCCCAACCCAATTTGAAAGGTACGAAGGACTTTGATAACCCAAGATGCAATGTAGGAATGCCCATGAATGTGCAATATGCCTCTTGTGTACAACTACTCATTGCATGGTGTATAAACATGACATAGCACATGGTACAACTTGCTAAAGCATTACGCACAAGCATGCAAAGCAAAACCATAATTCATGTGGTATAAAATCAAACTATCAGCATGAGTTCATTTCATCAAGCATCATTTTCAAATACCAATTACTTACAAAGTTCATATAAGGTTTACATACTCAAGTCTCATACCATTCGAACACTTAGCCAATTTTAGGTACAAGTTTAATTGCTAGTTTTAAAGTTACGACATAGTTTTGAAATACTTACATATAGATTTAACTTATGATATTTTAACACCAATTAGATAAAAATATTTTCTACAACTTTCATGTTTATCACTAACGCTAGATCCTAAGGCACGGGGGTCATTTATTTTATTTAAGTGAAGACGGTTTAGCAATTTACAGAGAAATACATAGGAATTGAGTTTCTATTGGCCACTATTTTGGGGCTTTAATTCAAGGACTATGGCTCTGAAATTTGGTGGAGTTTTAGTTTAAGGTGTTCACTACAAGTTTCATGTCTTGTGCTAAAGCAAGTTATTTGGAAAAAGTTTGATATTTTGGCCAATTTATAAAAAGGGTTCAGTCAGCCTAAACAGGGTCTGCAGAGTGTGTTTTTGGCGAAGAATGCTCAAAACCTTTGGGGGCATCATCCGATGGTATTTTGGGCTGATATTTGTCCAGTAACTAGTTTAATATGTTAGATATATTTTTTAAGTTTACCAATTTTGGATTTGGCTTCTAAAAAATTAAGTCTCACAAAAAGGAGTGACAGAGAGGTCTTTAAGTTACTAAACCTTAACAGTTATTTTGGGAAGGATTTTGACTTATCATGACTTCATATGTTTGGCTCATTTTTGGTAAATAGAAAGATAGGTGTGTCCTCTACATGTTTTATGTTTTGACATAAGTTCAGTTCTCACTCTAACTTAGGGTTTTTAGGTCTACAATTCAGAGTGGTCAAGATCTGGCACTCTTTAGTAAAAATGAGATATCTGAAGTTTTACCCAATAAAATCACTTCAAACCAATTTTGTATGAAAGATAACTCGAAAAGATAAATCTGGACGCAAAAATAACTTTAAGACCATTTTTCTACATTTAGTTATGATGATTTAAAGTTGGTGGCAGAAAGTGAGTAAGTCTAGAAAATCAGGCTACTTAGAGTTATGGTTGCTTAGCTTATGTTGTGTATATTTTGAACATGTTTTCTTTGCATGCATGTTATAAACTCACATAAACTAAAACTCCAGAATACACACAAGCCATAAAACTTAAAACATGCACATGCAAGCTCATACAAAACTCAATCTTACACAAACAGCCCATGTTCTACTCCTATGATGCCTTTTTGACTCATTATTTGTTTTATTTTCTTAGGATTTGTTATAGAGATGGATTGAGGGGTATCTAGGGGGAGAATATCAGAGGGTTTTAGAGAGTTTACTTACCTTAGAAAGAGTAGGTGATGGTGGGTGAAGAGCTAGGACTTAGCTTTGTGGATCCTTCTTGCTCCTTCTTGGATTCCTCTTCTTCTTTTTCTTGCTTCTTCTTCTTTCTTCTTCCCACACTTAGAGATCTTTTGGAGTTCGATTTTATGGTCACTCACCCTCTCTCAAGCTCAACGAAAATGAAGGGAAGAAGTGGGAGATAGGGTTCTTTTTATAGAATTTTAAAAGGGTGGGTTTAATGATGATTGTGTAAGAAAATTTAAAATTTTCTTAATTATGATTGGTTGCATGGGAGGCTAGCTCTAATTAAAAAATTGTGTAAGAGATATTTTCAGATTTTTGCGGAGGAAAATTCTGCTAGGGCTGTTTGGGGAAGCTTGAAAGTCAATTTTGCATTATTTTAGGGTTTAAATTGTATTTTGGTACCATTCTGTGTAAGAAAATGTATAAAATATTAATTTTGTACATCTTTTTGGTATCTTAACCTACTAAAATCTATTATATTAATTAATTTAATATTCCCATGATTTATCATAATTTTTATAGCAATTAATTAAATAGGTGTAGACTTTTAAGCTAAATTAAGCTAGTTTGACTAAAATTAGCTTTTTGACTTATTTATTGTGTAGAGAGTTTAAATAATTATTTATTTACTTTTTTGGACCCATATTATTATATTATTATGTATATTACTTGTATAAAAAGTCTTGGGTCATAATAATACTTAATTTATACAATTTTTTCTCAATTTTAAGCTTAAAAAGGAAAAAAATTACTTTTTGGGCATAAACTCCAATGTGGCCGGCCACTAAGGGTATTTTTGTCATTTTTTGATGTTATTTTGTCATTTATTACTTAATTGTATTTAAATATATGATTTAAGGTGTCCATGTGTCAAATTTTGAATTTTTAATACTTTTTGCTGTACTATAGGTATTTTATCCTAATTATGAGAATTTTTGATTTTTAATAAAATAGTTCATGTTATTTACTTAATTTAGGATGCTAGGAGTCTTCTCTGAGTATTAGGGTTTTGCCTATGAGCATTTGATCTCTTTAGGATATTTGGATCGAATTAGAGTTTTTGGGCCGAGTTAGGGTTTTCAATATTTCAGTGACCTAAAATCTTATCGGTTTACCATCACTAATGTTAAGGTTTGGGTTGGATTGCTACACTGGTCGTTACAAACCAGGTTGCTACAACTAGGGCCTGTACTGGGGTGTTACAATATCTACACACTAGGTACCGGTAGATAACACCGCTAAACATGTTTTCACAACCAGTGAATAGAACTTACCCTGGCACTACTACATTAATTGTAACAGATCTCGATTTTTAACCGAGATCTTATTGAATTGATCTTGGTTACAAACCAAGATCTTTCTTAGTGAGATTAAAAAATTAGTACTTTTAATCTCAATAAAAAATCGAGATAAAAACTGTTTTTAATCTCGGTCAACAACGAGACAAAATATATTGTAATCTCGGCAAAAAACCGAGAAAAAAAAATTTAAAATCGAGAAAAAGAAGATTATAATCTCGGTAAAAACCGAGACCAAAATGATCCAAAACCGAGGTAAAAAAGATTTTAATTTCGGTAAAAAACCGAGACCAAAATGATCCAAAACCGAGGTAAAAAAGATTTTAATCAAACTGAGACCAAAATGATCCAAAAATGATCCAAAAATGATCCAAAACCAAGGTAAAAGAGATTTTAATCAAACTGAGACCAAAATGATCCAAAACCAAGGTAAAAGAGATTTTAATCTCGGTAAAAAACCAAGACCGAAAAGATTCAAAACCGATATAAATATACGTTTCATCTTAGTCAAAAACCGAAATAATCAATACTTTTAATCTCAGTTAGAAACCAAGATGGAAAACACTGTTAATCTCTGTAAAAAATCGAGATAAAATATATACAACATATATTTAAATTATTAGCTTTTGCAATAGCATCAGAACAACACACCAAGAGCTATAATACCGCCAAAAATTGTAAAAACTGTACACATCCAATCAAGTATAACACAAAAATAATATCATAGCAACAAAAGATGTACACAACCAATTCAGTATACACAGCTGAATTTGACCAATATTTTCATCACAAATATCAACAATCAATCACACACATCATATATAAGAAACGCTAAAAAGTTCATATATTTCATAATATAACTCGTACATATTCCAAATTAAGATTAAAAAAAATATTGTTTAATATACTCCAGTTCACACCACACTTTAAGTTTTCCAAAAAAATAACCATCTTGTAGGAGAGGAAAATTCCCACAATAGAGCCTAAAAATGGCTACAAAATGCCATTTTTAAATCTTTTGGTAGTTGATTTATTCAAGAAACAAAGATCCAGTAGAGAGAAGTGATGATTTTGTCCTCTTGCATGTTCTTGATTTGCATGCAAAAGGATATTGAATTTCTTATGGAAAAAACAGAAGTCAAATATGAAACTACAACTACAATTATTTACACAAGACAATGTGCAGAAAGCTTCATACAGTAAAGACGCACCGCCTTGCGGGATTTCTCTTTAAATTGAGTCATTCTGTTTAGCCAACCAATTGGCGTGGCAGAACTCAGTAGCCACATCAATTCCACATGAGCACGAACATGAGACTGCACAAAGACAGAAGCCTATGCAAACAAAGACGAGTGAATAGGGTGTGTTTGGTATCATTTTCAGTTATTGTTTTTCTGCTCTTGAAAACAGATAAGAAAGTGGAAATTGATGCAGAAAACTTGTTTGGAAAACTTTTTCCATGATAGTTTTTAAGAACATTCCTTTCTAGGAAACATTTTTCCGTTGTTTTCTTAATTTTCGATACTGTTTTGGCACACAAAAAATGGTAACTTATGTGAAAAACTGGGGTTCACGAACACCTCATTGTTTTTGTTTCCTAAGACAAGAAAGACAAAAACAAACAAAATGAAAGAGATACAAAACAGAGCCAAGCTTTGGAATAAAATAAACAGCATTATTTCAGACAATGAAGCAATGTCATAGAGGAAAAATAAGTGAACCAGACCTTGGAAGTGTCAACACCACATGCCAAATAAATGGCGGCTGTTTCTTTCGTTACTCTGGATAATTCTTATGTATCATATGGAAAAGTTATCTGTAAAAGGAAAAATAAAGGAGCTTAAAGTTTTACAAAAATCTAAAAGATCCACTAACATAAGCATCATGATCCCTGGTGCAACTAATGAAGACAAATTTGTTGTTTAATCTGTTGTGTAATTGTTTTGTATTCTCTTAATTTCATTTTCAAAATTGAGAAGTCAACAGCTTCCCAATTTTTTTATGTGGTAGACATATCTTTTTTGTTGATGCATCTTTCTGCACCAAAATAATTTGGGATCCTGAATGCCTATGTGGTCTAGCCATCTTACTTATGCCTCTTCCGCGATTATCCCTATGGCTTCCTATTTTTTGAATTTTGTATGCATATATAATCGTCAATCTCTACAGTCTCTTTAGATTTCCATAGGTTAAAAAGTAATGTTTTGGCCTGATTACTTTATTGGGTGACTGGGGAGATTCATAGCTTGAGGATTTATGGATTTTGTTTAAAATTCTTTTTTAAATAGTTTTTCTTTCCAGAGGTAAAAAAATGGCCTGTTATGCTTTTGGGTTGTATACAGGTTCCCCATTTGGGGCCATCAATAGGTACATTCAAAATAAAAATCGTGGCTTCTTTCAGGTATAATGGTGCAACAGAAGTTGTGCTTGTTATAGTGATTTTCATCTTTGTTAAACTGTTGTTCACAATCAATTTCGTAACATAATAGAGTATGTCAAGATTGCATAAAGGTATAAACAAATATTCAAAAACAAAATTTCAGAACAAGATGAAGATTGCACTCTAACCACTTTGCTTGTTGTTTTCTAAACTATAACACTGTTCAAAATTTACATGCTAAGTGACCTAGGGTTTACAAAAATCAAGTTGTTGGATGAAACAATCTAGGGTTTTAAATTGGGGATGTATATATTTATATGTAAATAGAGATATGAAAAAAGAGAAGAACATACATGGCGAAAGACCAAAGGGTGGGGTTATTGTGAGAGTGGTGGCGAGCGACGATGTGATTACTGATGGTATGGTCGGGTGGTGGCGAGCGGCGGTGGCAATCAATGGGACGGTGGTGAGCAGCGGTGGCAATGGGGGATGGCGTGAGCGGTGGTTGCATGAGCAGCAGGGGCATGGGCGGCGGAGAAGACGAGAGAGGGAATGAACTGCAAGGGTTATAGCTTGAGATATCGTGTGAGAGCTGGAATGTTCAGTATTGGGCTGAGAGAGGAATACGAAAGTGGAATTTTTTTCACATATTCTTAATCTCGTTTCAAATAAAAATTGAGATTAAAAAATTAATTTATTATTATTTTTACTAATTGAGATTTAAAATATGTATAATCTCAGCTTATTTGTAAAACTGGGATTAAAATTTTTTTTTATTTTTTTAATCACGCTTTAAGAAGAAATTGAGATATTTTTAATTTTTTAAGTGAGATCTTTATCTATTACTGTAGTAGTGTGATTATTCAGCTTGTTGAGATAAACTGGACATTGCATTTTTCAGTACCCTGTCTGGTTGTAGTGAATATATCTGTCTTTTGGTTTTTTCACACCAGTGCCCACTAACAATCCTAGAAATTGTGTCACCTTGTTTTTGAACTTTTTTCTTCTTCATGCCTTTCGGTCTAGAGGAAGAACCCTTTTCAGAAATAAATACATTTGCTGGCATTGAATGAATACTCTTGGTAGTTAAAACTATATCTAAATTACATTTTCAGTCAATAAAATTTAATGCCGTTAGTTTGTTCTTTTTAAGTATATTAACAAGTGGATTAAACACCATTTTAATATTAAGAATCGCATAATTAAAATAATCGATAATTATGATGAGTAAAAATTTGAATTTATTTTAAAATTAGTTTTCTCTACCATTTAAAACAATATTCGCCAGCAGCCTGGTACCCTGTGAATAGCATGCCTCGTTGGGAGGACGTCTACCATTTATTGTTTGTCAAGATAGACCAATTTCTATTAATTTTACTATCTAGATAACAGATCATGTCAAGTAAAATTAAATAGCTGACATAGTTTCGGTCTAGTGATAATAGCAGTGACTTAGATGAAGATGATACAATTATTTACATCTAAGTGTTAACCACCACATAATCCCAAATCAATCATTTCACAATGAACTATTCAGATCGAGAAGTGATCTACACTAACAATTATTCAGAATTATCCCTAAAAGAGATTCGTATTGGCGATACCACAATTAATCTTGTCCGATGGGAAGGAAGGCCTTACTACCAACAAGCATAATTAATTACATCATCTACAAACAAGTGATAGAGACCGCGGGATTTATCTGTGAATAAATTTTCTCTTCCACTTAGATTTTTAAAATATTTTTTAGAGTTATAAAACTATTTAATTAAAATAAATTTATTAATTTTGGAAATTTCATGATCCGAAAGATTCCAAAATATCTTTCTATGTACATGATCCAAAAGACTACAGTTTGTCAAGCCATCTTTTCGGGTTTTAATACTTAACAAATAAAATTACTGATGAATGCACAGTTGTTTCTTTACTTTACAGCTCAGTTATTAATTAAGGGTATTCAAATATTTTATTTTGACGTTACACATTTTTCGAAAAAAATAATTTATTAAGATTAAATATTTTTCTATTTAATTAATCTAAATTTTAAAATTAATATTCACTTTTTTCCAAGATATTCGATTTAAAAAAAAAATCATCTTAAACGTGTTATTTTGTAAAAATAAAATATCTAAAGTTTTTTCATTTAATTAAAAAACTTTTAATTAAAAAAATTTTATTTTATTTTTCTTTACAAAATATTAATTAAAATCAAAATTTTTGAATTAATTAAAATAAACAAGAAAAATAAAACAGATATACATCATCCACGCAGTTTATATAAATAAAAATACAAACTATTTATATATCCCGATTTTATAATCAAAGTGAAACTCTATCGAGTTTCAAGTTCCTGTATGCAGATAAACTTTCATTCTTTCAATCGCTGCAGAAAGTTGCTTATTCTTGTCAGAATCCAACCCGGACTCATTCGCTAGCAGTGTTATAGATATGCAACATATCCGAATCAAAATATATCAGAAAATAGCCGGCAGGAGTCCCAAAACCAGCCACCATTCCTGGCCACCCACTGGCACTGTCGGCAGCACTGCACCAGTCTCTTCCCGAGACTTTTTTGACCTATTTTCGAACTCCGTTTTCATCCCCGTTTTTTTTCTGAAACATAACTAATGAAATATATTATTTTTACGTAAAAACCCAGTTTGAAAACATCCAAAAAAATGGCTTTCGATGATTGCTGAACCACCTCCGCCGCTGCAGCTGTGCTGCCCTTGTTGCTGCCAACTTCCCGAGGCCGTTTCGGCCTTATCCGAACTCCATTTTGTCCCGATTTTATTTAAAACGTAGCTTACAAAAATACTATTTTTCTGTAGAAACCTCGAATCGAAAACAACTCAAAAAATAGCTTTCAATGGCCACCGAAGCACCTGCGCCACCTGCTCAGCGCCACCCCTTGTTAACGCTGCTTGTTTCGGCTTTTCCTGTGGTTGATTTGGTTCCCGTTTCCTCCTATTTTTAGTACTGATATCCAACAACATGTTACCTTGAAGAATGGCTCGAAAATAGTCTCGAAAAAGCTCAAAAATGGTTCCTCATTTTTTGTGGCTATTTTCTCCAGTTTTGAACTGTTTTCAGGTATATTTTGTTACTATTTTATGCCAAAAAATCTGCCCAAAAATAGTTTTGAAAACACCAAAAAAAATTACCGAAAATGGCCCGAATTTCCATCGCCAAAAGTGTTACCGACGGGCTATTTTTCTATTAGTTTTTTTTTGTTTTTAGGAACTATTTCGTTTCTATTTTTGAAGCCTAAAACTATAGAAAGATTGTCAAAAAAACTTGTCATAAAAATCATAGAAAAACCACCGCGATCCGTGGCCTGAACCAGCTGAAACCACTGCTGGTGCCACCGATTATGCCGCCGCCTGTTTTTTGTGTTTTTGGATATTCAAATTTGTTCTTAAATATTCTAAATAATATTTAAAAACAAATAAAATCTTTTATATTGAAAACCTATGTCCTGTAGGCTCACATTCGAACTAAAAAAGATTAAACTATCACGATTAACCATCGTGATTAAAATTAAATAATAATCTCATTCAACCATTCAATCAAACATGAATAAAATAATAATCATAAAATCGGGATTAGAACGCCTGCAAAACAAAGTTAGCATAGTTATGAATTTACCCGGCCCCTCAATTAACCGTAAACAAAATCGAAACGGCTCTGATTCCATTTGTTGGAGGCAAACTGTCAAGATCATTGATTTGTAAATAATTTTTTGAAAAAATAAAATTGGACGAACAATCGCCGAAATAGGCTCCAGATAAATTTTTTTTGATATCAAACGATCAAAATAAAATCCGTGCTACCACAGTTAATTCAGGTGAATATCTTTTGGTTGATTTTTTCACTACGAACTTTGATTCTCCGAGTTGAAGCTTCGATCAAACCTTTTATTGTATTCGCGATGTGATTTTTGAACATAGTGTGGGCTACGATCCTTTGAGAACTGATACCGGCAGAACCTGGACAATCTTAGTTTTAGAAAACAACTTATGAATTTGGTTCAGCCTACCCGCATATTTATAGGGCTACAACAGGGACCTGTGGAGTAATTGTAATATAGATTTCTAGTGTAATCCAGATACTCATCCAGCGGTTTTCGCAAATATACAAATCTCTCAGCGGTTTATGTAATTATGAAAACCTTATGGCATTTTTTTAAAATTTTCATAAAACACTAAATTATAATTCATACCACTAAAGAACCGTAACTGCACTCTTAGCCATAATCTTAAGACCAATTTGCATTGAGCTCTTGTTATTAAATGTTTAACTCATCTCTTCACATTAAGATTTTTGATACCCGCGAATTAAATTTAATTACTGTTAATTTGATTTAATCGGCATCTTTAAAATTGCTTAAGTCTTTCTGCTTAACTTATTTGAGTGTCGGATAATTAAATCCACCTGTAGGGTTTGATCTAGTCAAAACTTAAAAGCTTTCTTAAGGGGGTATTGTCAATCCCGATCAATCGAGACATGGATCCCGTCAATAATTAATATTCACCATATAATTAATACCGCTATCCAACTCACCGGGACTATTAACCAATAAAAGATCGCACTCTCTAATGAATTAAAATAATGAATATTAACTATACGTAAATAATAATTATTTCGAGATTAAGAGTGTAAGCACTCATAATAACCTTGGGGTGTAAATTAATTTATATAGTCAGTATAAAATTAATTACTCCAATGTGGTCATATTTAATACACACAAAGTGTACTAGCACAACGAGTCAAAATAATAGATGACGCTATTATCTATTCTCTGTAATTAAGACAAGCCTACTAAAATTCTGTACTGCAGTCGTATCGATGGTTTATCCATATCTATATAAACTGTGAACAAAACTTATATTATGCAAGAACCTATAATCTGGTCTTCTGTGTGCAAGCCGTACTTTACACACCAGATTAAATACTGTACAGAATAAAGGACATCCATGCATAACATTAAAGAAATGATATTTGCGTACATCGCTCATTAAGATTCTCATAAAATGAAAAATTTATTTTATTAAAATAAAATTAAATATTAAAACTAAATAAAATTCATGATTTTTAGTATATAACCTTGACATAGATATCCAGAACCATGTTGTTATAGGTGTAAGCGAAAGCGCAAGAGAGAGAGTTGATGGCGGCTTGGTCGGTGGGGGAGAGAGAGCTTGAGGTTGCTGTGGTAGGGTAGAGAGGCGGTAACATGCAGCGGTGGAGGAGGTGGCAGCATGCGAGAGAAACGCGAGGGAGCTATGTCGATTAGGGCACTAGGGTTTTCGGTATCAGAGAGTGAGACAAACGCGAGGGAGATGGGGAGATTTGGGCGCTAGTGAGATTTGTGCGGATTCTTTTTTTCATTTTTTTAATTTTAATTTTAATTTTTTATTTTTTTTATTTCTTGTGATGAGAGGATTCTAAAAAGTATACTACTTAGGGCCAAATTCGAAAAAAGTTCGAAAAAACTAGGAGAAAGGCTAAAAAGCCTACTTAAATTGAATATTTTCGTCTTATATTAACTTTTTTTTTATAGATTTTGATTAAAATATTTTACTTTTCTATTTTATCATGACAGGAAGAATCTAGAAAGTACACCCATTTGAGCTAAATTTGAAAAGATTTTACTAAAAATGAAAAAAAAATCGTAGAAAAGAAACTAGTTCAAACACAGGCCAATCTTACTTTTGTAAAAATTGAGATATTAAGTGTTTAAAGAAATTTTAGTTTTTAAAGAATTAAAATAAAAAAATACATATTATTTTAGTTAATTAAATTAATTAAGTTTAAGAAATTTTTTTATTTTTTTAATCACACTTTATATATGGTTGGCAAGTGAAATAGTGTAATGTCACTTGTGGCCTAAACATTATCATATTACCTTGCTTAGATGTCATGTTAGTGTAATTATGCTACTCTGAAGATACCTAGCTATCGAGTTTGAGTGTATATATTGCAAGTTTTAATGTATGTTCATAGGTGCTTTTTAAGAAAATATACACTTTCGCCGACCAAAACGTATTTGGTCGCGGAAAGATTAAACTTTCGCCGACCAAACTATATCTGGTCGCAGAAAGAGTACATTGTCACTGACCAAACTTAATTTGGTCGAAGAAAATATACACTTTTGCCTACTAAAATGTATTTGGCCGTAGAATGAGTACACTTTTGCCGACCAAATCGCGAAAAGAGTACATTTTCGCTGACCAAACTTTATTTGGTTGCAAAAAATATAAACTTTTGCCGACAAAAATGTATTTGGTCGCGAAAAGTGTATACTTTCGTCGACTACACTGTATTTGGTCACAAAAAGGGTATACTTTCGCCTACCAAACCTTATTTGGTCAGCAAAAGTGGAGGCCAAAAGTGTATTTTCTTGTAGTGTTTCTCTCCTAAAAGAAAAATCAGATCCTCTACCTTCTCTCTAGCTTTAAGCTCGGGTCGGGCACGGTTATTGGCGTTGGGATAGTAAATCCTTGATTTATGCACTGTGGACTTCGCGTTCATCCAAATGGAATCTCATTTTGGTGACTTTGGTTTTTTGTCTGTGTTTAAAGCTTCGAGTTTTTAACTTTTTGAGATAGAATTCTAGACTATCTTGCTTTAAAAGGGTGCTACATGTGATTTATACGCGTTTTTACCATTTAAAAATGCTATAAATGTTTAATTTTGTGTTTAAACCTCGTTTGGTTTGATAAAAAGTATATTATGCGTTTTTATGGTTTATTACAAAATTGGTGGTCGTGTGTGTCCGTGGTTTTTGAAAAGATGAGTTTTGAAAACTAGAAGGATTTATGTAAATGTTGCCAAAATATGATTTTTAGAGGTTTGGAGCTAACCCTTGGGGTTGAGCCTTTGTTTTAAATGATACGGTTAAGATGGTGAAAATATTTTAAAAATGTTGGTCGGTTTCTATGGTTATATGGACGACGTAGCTAGATGCCATTGGACGTTTTGTATATGGCTGTGTGTATTTACAACATTTTCGTAGTTGGGCTGTGTGCTGTTTTAATGATTCCATAGATGTGCTGTAACAATGTGTGTGTACTTGGACCGCCATTGCTCCTCGGTAAAAGTCTAAAAATCTTGCGCAAGTAGGTGCTTTGTTCTTTCGGGTTAATCGCCGTAGATGAAGTGGTTGCCTCAGTGGGAGACGTTTGTTGTTGTAGCTCCGTATAGAGCTTATCATTACCTATGAGGTCATTGAATGCCTTGAACCTAGGCTAATAGATGAGAGTATATAGTTGTTATCTTTGTCCCGGTGTGACAGAGTCCGTACATAGGAGTCATTGTGGGTTGTGAAAATTAGGTTGGAAAATAACATGTTGTTTACATTTGATAAACTGTGGATGTTATGGGATTATATAAAAACTTGTGATTTTGAGGATGGAAAAACCATTTTGAGGCTTGTGTAGTCGAGCTGTTTATATAATCCGTGATTGCATGTTATGCTTTTACTTCTTGATAGTCTGTTCCAATTGGGTTTCGGCACACGTTGTGGGATTTAAAAATATTTCAGGTGACATAGTTAATCACGTTGATTAATCTCGGTGAGCCCCGGTAGAGGCGAAGAAAAAACTCTATTTTATCATTTTTAGTAGCTTTGTTGATCCATTATTGTTATCGGTTGTTAATGGATCATGTAATGATGTAATATGTTTTAGTATTGAAAGCATATGTATAGTAATCTTTATGGCCGTGGTGTCGATGCATGTATTTTTGCATGATGACAAGAGGAACTTTGGGTTGGTTGTTTTAGGTTTCTTGGGTGCATGGAACGGTTTTTGTTTGGTTGGTTTAACGTTTTAATAAATCATTTTTAGTTGATCTCATGCTTTGTATCAGCGTTTGTGCCTTGAGGGAGGATTTTGAGCCTCGTTTTAGCATGTTTTTGTGGGCTTGGTTATGTCTTGAAAGTTTTCAAAAGTTCAAGTGTTGGATTTGTAAAAGTGGTGTTTTGAAAAGGGTCCAGAGCCAGACTGCTCGACAGACCTCTCGAGCGGTCTATCAGGCAGTCTCAGCAAACATTCTATTTTGTATTTTATTAAAAAACCAGTGTCCTTGCAAGGACCACTCGAGCGATCTTTTGACCGATTGAGCGGTCTGGACAGTTTTCAAAATTTTTTATTTATTTGTTTTAACGCTTGGCTCTTGGGGACTGTGACCTTAGTCTCTTGGGCTATTCTTTTTCATAAAATAATCCATCAAAAGTGCATCTTTAAAATGTTTTTATTTCGTCTTCAAGTTATAGTCTTTGACCTGTTTGTGCTCGGGTGATTTTGGTGGATTGTGATATCCCAAAATGGTTGTTCATGGTTGGTTCGCATGACTCGAGTTTTGGGGGCGTGACAACTTGGTATTAGAGCTTTAGGTTCGAATACATAAGAGCCGTAGGAGAGGTTGCATCACCCCATGAGGATGGTTGCGTGTGCTTGATTACATGTGTTTAAATATTTTGATAACATGAGTATGATAACCTATTGAGCATAAGGATGTTGTGTATATGTGAGCATGGAAGTTGGACATTAGGATTGATTGGTCTTGCCTTCGGGCATTTGGATTAACAAACTGAAAACCAAGTTAGAAATGCATTTGGCTGGCGTACTTTCTAGCAAAGAATTTAAGTAGGTTGCCCAAATTGACTCGTCACTCTTGTCGGTGCTCCTCGGTATGTGGAATTTGTTTAACATGATCTTAAATAGCTAAGTGCTAGCATGATTATGTGAAATGTTTTAGTAATAACATGATGTATTAAATATTAGGTTGCTATGTTCTATATCTCTTTCATATATGAACTGTGTTTCCTCAGAGAGGATGAAGTTGTGGTTGGGGTCTTGGTATGGGTCATGGAGGTGTAGCCCGGTTGTTGTTGATTGCTGCGAGGTAAGGTCGTAGGTTGAGTGTTGATAACTTGGTGCATTGTGGAACTTGCTCGTAAGTTATGGTAACTATATGAGTTGATGTTGGCATTGGTTAGTTACCCGCTATATATTCATATGATCACGGTTTTATTCTGGTGCTGTTGAGGCGTGGATAATTGGTTGGTTGTGGTAGAGGACGTTTCTTGGGGAGTAATACTTTTGGGAGGTAAGTTGTATTATTAGTGATCTTGTGATTAGCTGCAATAGGGCGTTTAAGACCCCACGGAGATCATCTGTTATGATTGGGTTGTGGGATGGCAATAATCCCTCTTTGTTAAGATTTTATGTATGTGGTTATAGGCGTGTTGAAGATTATGTGCGTCATGAGCCATGCTATATCATGAGCCGTGTACTCGGGGATGGGGTACATATGGGAATATAGTGGATGGGAGCGTAGTAATCTCTAGCCTAGTGTATTTTGAAATTACAGAACGAAAAAGGGGTTCTGGGGGTTATCCCTTATCTGTGGGGTGTTGGTTGTAGTCAGAGTAATACCTGATAGCTTTGGACGTCATGTTTCTTATTGAGATTCGAGAGTTGAGTTACGGGTGTGTAACCTCAAAGATGTGCTCGGTCGATTAATTGTAAAGTCACATATGTGTTAGAACGTGTATGGATTTTAGTTACGATTCTAGCGTGCGACGATTATTAGTCCTTTAGGAATTTCACAAGAGAAAAGGCTTGTGGTTTGATCGTTGTCCTTATGGTTAGAAGATTGTGTTCGAAAACTGTGTTGGGTGAGTACAAGGGTGTGCTTGGACGAGGTTAAGATATGAGTATTATTAGATCTTGTACAGGATGACGTGGTTGCTTTACTGTCTCCCTCGCAAGTGCTAAGTGCACGAGATTTGAGAAACCCATGAAGGGGTTTGATGGTGTGGTTAGCTCAATGCTTAGATGGCGTATCATGAGTGTGATGTGTCTTGAGATGTTTATTGAAGGGATAGAGGTTGTTTGTGTTTGAGTCTGGGGTTAGAGGTGGGTATGTTGTTTTGCTCATGGGAATGAAATGTGCAGTAGTAAAGTTCAACAATGTGCCATATGGTTTGAGCGGCCTAGGGTTGGCAGGCAAAAATTGTGGATCCAAAATGTATGTATTTGATCTTATGCTCGGAAAGCAGAAGTGTGGAAGATGTTTGTATAGTCGTGGGAGTTATAAGTAACTTTGGGCGAGAAGTCTCAAATTTGGCCTTCTTCGGTTAAGTGCCTTATGCTTTCTTTGTGGGGTTGCCTAAGAAGTAGGCTCTAGGCTGTAATGTGGCTATTGTTTACCTGTTGGGAGTCAGGTTAGTGTATTCAACCTTGTGAGCTGAGGTTCTGGTGTGATGGGAGTGTTTGGCGTTGTGCCTCTGTGTATACCAGGTGACAAACTTATAATCATACGAGATGCATGGTATGGGGCATAAGAAAGTTAATGGTACTTGAGGTGTATGAACAGGGTTAAGGTTTGAGAACTAAGTTTTACACATGGGATGATTATCGTGATTGGGGTCGACAACATTTGTATGGTGGTAGTCGATGCTAACTCATGGGGAGAGGGGCAGTGTTCTTATGAACCAAGTATTTGATAGGTACTGAGAGCGTGATGGTGTTGAGTGATAGTTTCTGGTTGACCTTTTCTTTTCTCTGGACGAAGAGAGAGTTACCTTTTAGACGGTTATCGTGTCTGAGCAGTTTCATCCTTGTTGGATGAAAGCTATTTCATCCTTGTTGGATGTAAATGTTGGGATCTTTGATTAATTCTTTATCTGGATATTTTCTGAGGATATAAAAATCTCCGTGGATCTTGTATCCGTGTTGTGATCCTTTGGGTTGTGCCTCGAGAACTTGTACTACCGTGATTGGGTGATTGTAGGATTGATTCCTCATGGTTTCCTGGTAGAGGTTTGTTTGCTCTACCGTGTGAGTATGAGTGTTTGGGTTGTGTTTCCTAAGATATCAGGTTGGTAAACCTGGAATGCCTGTCCTTTTTTATGGGGGAGTTAGTGTTGAGATGTAGAGCTTATTTCTGTAGCGATTGGTTGAGTATCGTTTGACTGATGTATAATGTATGTTTGGATTTGTACGAAAATGATGACACCCTTAGTTCTTGTTAGAGTGAGATATTACTGAAGCCTTTGTAACCGGGTTCACGTGATGAGTTGTTAATGGACCTTTTATGAGTCTCGATTTGCGTTCTGCTTGGCGTTTTGAACTAATTAGATTTCTCAGAGTTGGTTCGATTGTCCACTCGTGGTGAGGATACAAGTTGTAGAAAATCGAGTTGAGGATATTAAGAGAACGTGGTAAGGTATGAGTCAGAAAGAATTTGATGTTTTAGAAGCCTTCGTTGATGTGCCCTGTTGGGGCCAACATAATTGTTATTAAGGTTGGTATACTGAAAATCATATTTTAGTATTTAATTTTTTTTAATAAAATTAATTTTTCATTTTATGAGAATCTTAATGAGTAATGTATGCAATATCATTTCTTTTAATGTTATGCATGGATATCCTATATTCTGTATAGTATTTAATCTGGTATGTAGAGTACGATTTACACATAGAAGATCAGATTTTAAGTTCTTACAGAATATAAGTTATATGTTCACAGTTTAGATGGAAATGGATATACTATCGGTACGACTGTAGCACAGAGTTTTAGTAGGTCTGTCTTGGCTATGGGGAACAGATAATAGCGTCGTCTATTGTTTCGATTATCTGTACTAGTACACTTTGTGTGTATTGAACATGACACATTGGGGTAATTAATTTTATACTGACTATATAAGTTAATTTACACCCCAATGTTATTATGAATAGTACTTATACTCTTAATTCTGAAATAATTATTGATTTGCGTATATTTAATATTCGTTGTTTTGATTCAATTATATTTCTGGTGAGTTGGATAACGGTATTATTTATATGGTGAATATTAATTATTGACGGAATTCACGTCTCGAATGATCGGGATTGACGATACCCCCTTAAGGAAGCTTATAAGTTTTGATTGGACTAAATCCTGCTGGTGGATTTGATTATTCGGTGGTCAAATAAATTGAGCAGAAGGGTTTAAGAAATTTTAAAATGCCGATTAAATTAAATTGTCAGTAATTAAATTTAATTGGCAGGTATCGAGAATTTTAATAACAGGAGCTCAATGCAAAATGGTCTTGAGATTATGGGTCAGAGTGAAATTATAGTTTTTTAGTGGTGTGAACCGTAATATAGTATTTTTTGAAAATTGCAGAAACCGCTGTAAGGTTTTTATAATTACAGATACTGTTTGAAGTTTTCTTAGTTGCAGAAACCACTTGATGGGTATCTGTGTCATACTAGAAGTTTGATTCATAATTACTCCATAGGTCCCTGATGTAGCCCTATAAATATGCGGATAGGCTGAACCATATTCATAACTTGTCTTCAAGACTAAAACTGTCTAGATTCTGTCGGTACGAGTTCTCGATAGATTGTAGCCCACATTACAATCGAGAATCGCATAAGAGAATACAGTAGAATGTCTAACAAGAGTTTCAACTCGGAATCAAAATCGTAGTTGAAGAATCAACCGAAAAAATGTATTCTTCTAAATTAACTATGGTTGTACATATTTTTATTTTGATTGTTCGACATCAAAAGTTTTATTTAGAGCCTGTTTTAGCGTTTGCTCGTCCAGTTACTTTTTATTGAAAATCGTTTACAAAAATAATGATCTTGGCATTTTTGCCTCCAACAATTGGTATCAAAGCCGTTTTATTTTTTGTTTACGGTTTATCGGGGTCGAGTAGTTTTGGAACTATGCTAACGTTGTTTTGCAGGCATTCTAATCCAAATTTTATGATCATTTGTTTATTCATGTTTGATTGAATGATTTGAATAATGATTTAATTTTTTAATCACGAGGGTTGATCGTGATAGATTAAGGTTTTTTCTAGAATCGAATGCAAGCTTTCGAGATATAAGTTTTGATGTAATAACAGTTTTGATTTTTAAATATCTGTTTAGAATATTTTAAGAACATGTTGAATATTCAAAAACATGAAGAACAGGGGGCGGCACCGATGCTGGTTTTGGATTTTTACGGGCCACGGATCACAGTAATGGTTTTAAAATAATTTTTTCTAGTGAGTTTCTATAGTATTTTTGCATTAAAAATAGCAGTAAAAATAAGTCAAAAATAGCAGAAAAAATTAAGAAAAACAATCCACCACTGGCGGCTTTGTTGGCAGCGGTTCAGGGTAGATTTTATTAATTCTTTGGGTCATTTTTGGGACCATTTTTTGAGCAATGTTTTAGGCATAAAATAGCAGTAAATATACCTTAAAACAATGTCCAAAAACTATTAAAAAACTGGGCCAAACAGTGCATAAAAACCAGGTACCGGCGGCGGCAACCGGCGACGCAGGGGCAATGGCACTTCAATGTTGTTTTTGGGGTTTATCGGGACTATTTTTGAGGCATTTTTTGAAGCAACATGTTGCTGGATATTTTTTCTATTTAAAAAAAAATGGGAGCAAAAACACCATTGGAAAAAGCCAAAAAGGGCAATAGAAGCTGGCGGCGGCGGTGGCTATTTCGGGCAATTTTTTGGACAGTTTTTTGGGTAGTTTTTAGCCTAGTTTTTTGACAAAAAAATATTACTTTTCAAGGGCTATTTTTTTAGTATAAAAAGAGTCAAAAATGGAGCAACAAGGCAGCGACAAAAGCCACATGAAGTCGGCGGCTAGGGGCGGCGCCAGCAGTGGCAGGTGGCCGGCGGTGGTTTGGCAGGTTTCAGGGCTATTTTGATCATGATGTTCTGATATGTTTTGATCCTCGAGTGATATATTTGTATATCACAGTGTATCAGAGAAGTCTGATGCAATCGGGATATAGAAAACTGGTTCAAACAGGGATTATTATGTTTTGTCATCCACAGGAGACTGAAATGCTTTAGTGTTTCACTTTGATAATAAAATTGAGATATATATATGTACATATGTATTCATATTATCTGCATGGATATTGTATATCTATTTTACTTATCCTGTTAATTTAATTAATTTAGAAAATTCGATTTTAATTAAAATATTTTGTAATGGAAAATAAAATAAAATTTTTTTACTTAAAGTTTTTAATTAAATGAAAAAACTTTAGATATTTTATTTTTTATAAAATATCACGTTTAAGATAATTTTTTTATAAAATTGGATATATTAGAAAAATGTGAAAATTAATTCCAGATTTTGAATTAATTAAATGAAAAAATATTTAATCTAAATAAATTATCATTTTTAAAAAATGTGCAATAGAAAATAAAATAATTAAATGCCTTTAATCACTATTTTAGCTGAAAAGCTGAAAGAAAAACTGTGCATTTGTAAATTTTAGTTGTTACACATTAAAACACGAAAAGTTGGTTTGACAAATCGAAATCTTTGGAATCGTGTACACGGAAAGATGTTTGATTCTTTCAGATTATGTGATTTTTTGAAATTAATGAATTTATTTTAATTAAATGAATTTTTATAACCGTAAAAAATATTTCAAAAATCTAAGTGGGAGAAAAAATTTATTCATAGATAAATGCCGCAGCTTCCATCACCAGTTTATAGGCAATGTAATTAAATTCTACGTGTTGGCAGTAAGGTCTTCCTCCCCATAAGATAGATTAATTGTGGTATCGCCAGTACAAATCTCCTTTAGGGATAATTCTAGATAATTCTTAGTGTGGATCACTTCTCGATCTGAAGGGTTCATTGCGAAGTGATTAATTTGAGATTAGGTGGTGGCTAACACTTAGCTGTAAATAATTATATCCTCTCCATCTGAGTCACTGCTATTATTTACTGAACCGAAACTATGTCAGCTATTTAATTTTACTTGACATGATCTATTATCTAGATAGTAAAATTAATAGAAATTGGTTTATCTGGACAAACGATGGATGGTAGACGTTGTCCCATCGATGCATGCTATTCACAGGGTACCAGTCTGCAGGCGAATTTATGTTAAAATGGTAGAGAAAATCAAATTAAAATAAATTTAAAATTTTACTCATAATAATTAACAGTATTTTTTAATTATGTGATTCTTAGGATTAAAGTGAATTTCAACTCACTCGCTTCAATACTCAAAGAAAACAAACTAACGGGATCAAATTTTGTTGACTGAAAAAGTAACTTGGATATAGTTTTAACTACTAAGGGTATTCCTTCAATGCCAAGAAATGTGCTTGTTTTTGAAAAGGGTTCTTCCTCTGGACTGAAATGAATGAAGAAGAAAAAATTCAGAAACAGAGTGGCACGATTTCTAAGGTAGTTAGTGGGCCATGGATTGGTGTGAAAAAATAGAAAGGAAGATATTTTCACTACAACCAGACACGACACTGGAAAAAGTTATGAGTTCATTGGAAGTGGAGGCACTTTCAGTCTGCGAATCCTGTTTAGAGGGTGAGATGACCAAGATGCCTTTTTCGGCCAAAGGCTATAGAGCTAAAGAACCGTTGGAACTGGTTCATTATGATGTGTGCGACTTATAATAATTTGGGCTAGAAGTGACTTTGAGCACTTTCGCAGTTTCATTGATGACTACTCAAAGTATGGATACATTTACCTGATGCACCGTAAGTCTTAATGCTTTGAGAAATTCAAAGAATTCAAGGCAGAGGCAGAGAAGCGTCTGGATAAAAATATCAAATCACTACGATCCGACCGTGATGGGGAATACCTCTTTGAAGAGTTTAGGAATTACCTGTCATCATGGCACTCCGTAGCAGAATGGTGTAGTAGAAAGAAGGATTATGACTCTTATGGAGATGGTAAGGTCTATGATGCGCTTTTCAAGATTACCCGATTCGTTTTGGAGACTCGCATTAGAGACATCGACTTACATTCTGAACTTGGTACCTTCTAAGTTAGTACCTTCTATTCCCACATAATTGTGGACTGGGCATAAGTCTAGTCTGAAACACATTTAGATTTTGGGGAGTCCAGCACATGTGCTGAAAGGGAATGCGGGTAAGTTACAACCGAGGACAGAAGTCTATTTTTTTGTGGGGTATCCTAAGGGAACGAAGGGTGGTCTATTTTATAATTCTAAGGATTAGAAGGTAATTGTAAGCACAAGTGCCCAATTCTTAGAAGAAGATTATATTATGGACCACATGCCCAAAAGAAATATTGTTATGAAAGAAATGAGATACAACACCAGCAGAATGGAAGAGAAACCACATGTTACTGATATCCCATTGCCTCGTCATAGTGGGAGAATTATTGGGACATGTGCAAATCATGAATAGGGTGCTGATGCACAGGGTTCAGATTCTACGCAGTGTGTTACTGCTAGTACACAGACAGATGTAGTGCCTCATTGTAGAAGGAGGGTTGTTGATCAACCTAATTGGTATATGCTTTTTGGAGAGTCTTTTGATAAGGTTCCAGCAGAACTGGATATCGAGCCCTGTAGCTACAATGAAGCACTTCAAGAGAAAGATGCAAATCTTTGGAAAAGAATTATGAATACTGAGATGGAATCTATATATTCTAATCAGGTGCGAGAACTTGTAGAACCACTCGAAGGGATAAAACCCATTAGATGCAAGTGGATCTATAAGAGGAAGAGAGGAGCAGACGGAAAGGTTGAAACCTTCAAAGCTAGGCGTGTTGCAAAAGGGTTTATTCTAAAAGAAGGGATCGATTATTAGAAAACTTTTCGCCGGTAGTCATGCTTAAGTCTATCTGGATTCTCTTATCCATTGCTGCTCATTTCGATTATGAAATTTGGCAAATGGATGTCAAGACGTCTTTCTTTAACGAAAGTCTTGACGAGTGTATTTACATGGTATAACTAGATGGAATCATTGCAAATGGCTAGGAGCACATGTTATGCAAGCTTAAGAGATTCATTTATGGACTTAAGTAGGTATCGAGGTCTTGGAATACTCGGTTTGATCAAGCCATTAAATCTTATGATTTTGATCAAAGTCCAGATGAGTCCTATGTGTACAAAAAGCATGACGGAAGCGTGGTGATATTCCTAGTACTTTATATAGACGATATCTTGCTCATCGGAAACGATGTGGGGGCATTATCTACGATTAATGTATGGTTATCTGGGTAGTTCGATATGAACGACTTGGGAGAAGCCAGTCACATCCTTGGAATCAAGGTTGTGTGAGATAAAAAACAAAGGATGTTGGGCTTATCACAAGCAAAGTATGTCGATAATATCCTTACTCGTTTTAGCATGCAGGATTCTAAGAAAGGGTTTCTCCCTTTCAGGTATGGAATTACTCTATCTAAGGATCAGTATCCTAAGACACTTGATGAGATTGAGAAGATGAAGGCGATTCCTTATGTTTCGGCAGTAGGAAGCCTCATGTATGCTATGCTTTGCACTAGACACGGCATCTGTTTTGTCGTTGGCATGGTGAGTAGATATTAGTCTAACCTAGGGTAGGAGCATTGGATTGTGGTAAAGAATATAATTAAGTAGCTAAAAAGGACTAAGGATTATATGTTGGTTTACTAGGCAGACAGTCTAGTATCTTTAGGGTATATAGACTTAAATTTTTAGTTTGATAAAGATTTTCGCAAGTCTACATCAGGATATGTGTTTACCTTAGAAGGTGGAGTTATAAGTTGGAGGAGTATCAAGAAGTCTTGCATTGCTGATTCCACCATGAAGGCCGAGTACGTGGCAGCTTCTGAAGCAGCTAAGGAGGCCGTTTGGCTCAAAAACTTCCTGTTAGGTCTAGATGTGGTTTCTTCAGTTCAGTTGGCTATTACACTTTATTGTGATAATAGCGGAGCGGTTGCAAACTCGAAAGAACCAAGAGTCCACAAGAAAAGAAAGCACATTGAGCGTATGTATTACGTGATACGAGAAATTGTATAAAGAGGTAATGTTGTTGTGATCAAGATTGCATCAGAAGACTACCTCGCAGATCTTTTTGCAAAGAGTTTACCAGCTAAGACTTTTGATAGTCATGTAGAGGGCATGAGAGTCAGATATATGGCAGCATGATTTTAAGTATAAGTGGGAGATTATTAGGGTTGGTATACTGAAAATCATGTTTTTAGTATTTAATTTTATTTTAATAAAATTAATTTTTTATTTTATGAGAATCTTAATGAGCAATGTATAAAATATCATTTATTTTAATGTTATTCATGGATGTCCTATATTCTGTATAGTATTTAATCTGGTGTGTAGAGTACGGCTTACACACAAAAGATCAGATTTTAGGTTCTTACAGAATATAAGTTATATGTTCATAGTTTAGATGAAAATGGTCATACCATCAGTACGACTGTAGCGCAGAGTTTTAGTAGGCATGTCTTAGTTACGGGGAACAGATAATAACGTCATCTATTATTTCAACTCTTAGTGCTAGTATACTTTGTGTGTATTGAACGGTACACATTGGGGTAATTAATTTTATACTAACTATATAAATTAATTCACATCCCAAGGTTATTATGAATAGTGCTTATACTCTTAATCCCGAAATAATTATTGATTTGCGTATATTTAAGATTAATTGTTTTGATTCATTAGAGGGTGCGATCTTATATGGGTCTATATTCCTGATAAGTTGGATAGCAGTATTATTTATATGGTAAATATTAATTATTGACGGAATCCACGTCTTAAATGACCGGGATTGACGATCCCCTTTAAGGAATCTTATAAGTTTTGACCGGGCCAAACATTGTAGGTGGACTTGATTATCCGACAGTCAAATAAGTTAAGCAGAAGGGCTTAAAGAATTTTAAGATGTCGATTAAATTAAATTGTCAGTAATTAAATTTAATTAACAGGTATCAGGAATCTTAATGTGGGGAGATGAGTTAAGCATTTAATGACTGTAGCTCAATACAAAATGGTCTTAAAATTATGGGTCATAGTGCAATTATAGTTCTTTAGTGGTGTGAACTGTAATTTAATATTTTATAGAAATTACAGAAATTGCTGTAAGATTTTCATAATTACAGATACCACTGTGAAGTTTGCTTAATTACAGATATTGCTGGATGGGTATTTGCGTCATACTAGAAGTCTAATTCATAATTACTTCATAGGTCCCTACTGTAACCCTATAAATATGTAGGTAGGCTGAACCATATTCATAACTTGTCTTCAACACTAAAGATGTCTAGGTTTTGCCAAAACAAATTCACGATAGAATGTAGCTCACACTACATTCAGGAATCGCATAAAGGAATATAGTAGAAGGTCTGATAGGAGTTTCAACTCGGAATCAAAATCGTAGTTAAAAAATCGATCGAAAAAAAAGGTGTTCTTCTAAATTAATTGTGGTTGCACATGTTTTTATTTTGATTATTCGGCATCAAAAGTTTTATCTAGAGCCCATTTCGGCATTTGCTTGCCCTGTTATTTTTTATCGAATATCATTTACAAAAATAATAATCTTTGTAGTTTTGCCTCTAGCAATTGCTTGGTTTGGGAATGGAAAGGCCATGATGAGTTGTGTATAAGATGACATTGCTAACTCCAGGAGATAAGTTTTGGTTAGTTACTCGGTGAGAAAGGTATGAATGGGTTGAGTGGCATTGGTGGAGGATTAGAGAATAATGTGCTGATGTTATCTAATAGAGTATTGCTATACGTGCGGTACAGATGTAAAGGAATGAGGTGAGTGTGTATGCATGAGTTGATGAGCAGAATGGTTGATGATGGTATAGACTTTAGTCACCGACTCATTATGGATTGTTATGGATTCGAAGGACTGACGTACTTGTTATAAGTTTTGGTTTATGTTTGATTAGAGGTTAAACAGTAGACTAAGAATCAAAGGTTCGATGGTGAAACGTGGGGTTATGTATGAATGCTATGTTGCAATAGGGGATGTGATTAGATTTGTGTAGGTTAGCGTGTACCAATGGAATGTTTGGTCTGTGTGGCGTATCTGGCCTAAGTGACTCATTGAGTTCATGTGACCGTTTTGATCTTAATGGCTGTGATGCTGGGGTAGTAAGCTCGACTGTGTGGAATCTTTGTCTAGATAATGATGTGACACCTAATATTTTTGCAAGGTGAGAGTTGTGGTTTGTGATGGAGGACCTGATTGAGGATTGGTAGAGGGTAAAGGTTTAAATGATCTATTAGTGACTCATGAGATGGAAATGTGTTCTTTGGAGTTTTCGGTGAATTGAATGAGTTCATTTTTCTGAAATCAAATGTTTGTTGTTTATACTCGGGAATGAGCGTCTTTCCATCCTTAGTGATGGCATTCCTGACATATGTGGAATGATGATGTGGCTTTGAGTTTTATAGTCATCAGTTGATCGTGAAGGGTTGAATAGAATTTTAGGTATTGTGTGACTCCTTGTGAGTAATGTCATAGTTTGATGACTTGTGTTTGGGCTTATGAGAGTAGCCCTTGATGTGCATTTTGATATGCAGATGACCTAGTTTGTGGCATTACAAACGAGGGTGGTAGTCCTTACGATTTGAAGTGGTGAGTGTTTGGGACTAAATCCGATTGTGGATTAGCTTCGTGCTGTACGTTTTATCGCTAGAGTTGGTTGCATCCGGTGGGGCTTGTACTTCGATGCCTCGGTGGTGTGAGTTGGATTTGGATCTAATAATGTTTGGAAGATCGTAGCGTTAGTGAGACTTTGTTCGCGGAAGCAATCCGTATAGATATTTTTCCTTTGGGAACATGGTTGTGTCGTCGGACGTCACTCTTGGAGGTTGAGATGCGTTAGTATCTTTACTGTTGTGCAGTGTTGTAGAGTTTTGTATCGGAGATCGTTGGTAGTTGACAATAAGGCATCTAGCTCGAGTTCCAGTGTGAATTTCAGGGGCAAAACTCCTAAAGGGGGAAGAGTTGTGAGACTCGATTCCTTTCTATTTTTATAATATTAATACATGATGTGTTGGTTATCATTTTAATCGTTATAAAAGCAGGTTTCTATATGTTTTATGCATGTGTTGGCCTAGATATGCATGTGGGCTTCAGTCCCGGTCCTGCTTGGGCGCTATAGCAAAGTTTTTGCTTTTGGGGCAGGACTGCTAGAGCGGTTTGTCTGCGTGAGTTGCATATAGGACAACTCATGGCCTTGATTTTTGAACCAAAGCTTATCTTGTAAGCTTCATTCTTTCTCTCCTAAGAGAAAAACTAGATCCTCTACCTTCTCTCTAGATTTAAGCTTGGGTCGGGCTCGGTTGTTGGCATTGGGGTTGTAGATCCTTAATATACGCGCCGTGGGCTTCGTGTTCATCAAAATGGAATCTTGTTTTGGCGACTTTAGTTTTTCGCCGGTGTTTAAAGTTTCAAGTTTTTAACTCTCCGATGTAAAATTCTAAACTATCTTGCTTTAAAAGTGTGCTACATGTGATTTATATGTATTTGTATCATTTTAAAATGTTATAATGTTTAACTTTGTATTTAAACCTCGTTTGGTTAGATAAAATGTTTGTTATGAATTTTTATGGTTTATTATAAAGTTGGTGGACTTGTGTGTCCGTGGTTTTTGAAAAGATGAATTTTAAAAATCGGAAGGATTTATGTAAATGTTGCAAAATTATGGTTTTTGGAGGTTTGGAGCTAACCCTTGGGGTTGAGCCTTGGATTTAAACGATACAATTGAGATGGTGGAAACATTTTTAAAATGTTGGTCAGTTTTCATGGTTATATGGACAACGTGGCTGGATGCCGTTGGTCGTTTTGAATATGGCTGTGTGTATTTACAAACGTTTTCGTAGTTGGGTTGTGTGCCATTTTAATGATTCCATAGATGTGCTATAGCAATGTGTATGTACTTTGGCCGCCATTGCTCCTCAGTGAAAGTCTAAAAATTTTGCACAAGTAGGTTCTTCATTCCTTCGGGTTAATCTCCATAAATAAAGTGGTTGCCCTAGTGGGAGGCATTTGTTGTTGTAGCTCTGTATAGAACTTATCATTACTTAGCGGGTCATTGGATGCCCCTGACGTAGGTTAATGGGCGAGAGTTTATAGGTGTTACCTTTGTCTCTGGTGCATCAGAGTCGGTACATAGGAATCATTATGAGTTATGGAAACCTGGTTGGAAAATAATATGTTTATATTTGATAAACTGTGGATGTTATGGGATTATATAAAAACTTGTGGTTTTGAGGATGGAAAAACCGTTTTAAGGTTTGTGTAGTCGAGTTATTTATATAATCCGTGATTGCATGTTATGCTTTTACTTCTTGACAGTCTATTTCTATTGTGCTTCGGCACACGTTGTGGGGTTTAAAACTCTCTTTTGTCATTTTTAGTAGCTTTATTGATCGATTGTTAATATCGTTTGTTAATGGATCATGTAATGATGTAATATGTTTTATTGTTGAAAGTATATGTATAGCAATCTTTATGGACGTGGTGCCGATGCATGTATGTTTTCATTATGACGAGAGGAGTCTCAAGTTAGTTGTTTTAGGTTTCTTGGGTGCATGAAACGGTTTTTGTTTAGTTGGTTCAACATTTTAATAAATCGTTTTCAGTTGATCTCATGCTTTGTGTCAATGTTTGTGCCTCGAGGGAAGATTTTGAGCCTCGTTTTAGCATGATTTTGTGGGCTTGGTTATGCCTTGAAAGTTTTGAAAAGTTTAAGTGCTGGATTTGCAAATGTGGTGTTTTCAAAAAGGGTCTAGAGCCAGACCGCTCGAGCAGGCTATCAGGCACTTTCTACAAACATTTTGTTTTGTGTTTTGTTGCAAAACCAGTGTCCTTGCAAGAACCACTCGAGCGGTCTGAGAAATTTTTAGAAAATTTTATTTATTTGTTTTAATGCTTAGCTCTTGGGGACTGTGACCTTAGTCTTTTGGGCAATTCTTTTTCGTAAAATAAACCCCCGGAAGTGCGCCTTTTAAATGTTTTAACTTCGTCTTCAAGTTACATTCTTTGACCCGTTTGGGTTCGGGTGGTTTTGGTGGATTGTGATATCCCAAAACGGTTGTTCATGGGCGGTTCGCATAACCTGGGTTTTGGGGGGTGACTCACTCGCACCATGCATTGTTGTGCAAGTTTTGTCAAAGAGAAGTACTTGTAGACACTCCAATTTAACCAAATCATATCTTAAGCTTACTCGGGCATTCTTCGATGATGAAAAGTTTTAAATCACACCAAATGCCTTACAACCCAATCATCATCACGGTTGTAATATCTAAACCTCATGACAGTTATTGTGCTTCATCCATCATTAGGGCCGCAATTTTCAATCCTCACAGCCGTACTAATGCTTTGATCCTACACACATTTGCGACAAGAAAACCTCTTGGTCATTCGAGTTCTTTGATCCCACCCACGACAAGCACACACGACCGCGACAAGTAAACCTCACGACCATTCTCAGTACAAGGAAATACATTTTTGCCGACAGGCACTTTTGTTGCCAAATGAAGGCAATTCGATGCTATTCATCTTTACCAACGATTCGAGAAGTCGTCGCACATCTTCCGTTTGGGAAAGTCTACCCTGATGAAACTTGGAGTCATTTACCTATAAATACAAAAACTTTTATCATTCATAAACAATTTTCAACAAATAATCAACTATCAATTCCATATAACCAATAATCTACCATGAATTCCATCTAACAAGAATATAAAAATAATAATATTATTGGTGCTCAATCTAGGAATGGGCCTCCGAGATGCTCTCAGAACCTGTGAGGAGTGAACAACCGTTAGGAGGACTTATATAATGATTAGGACACGTGGCCAACGGACCACGTGAAGGTTGTTACCCCGAATCATTAAGGATTCCCAGGATACCCCACACGCGGTGGCGAACACACGCGTTCTCGGTCAGCATCTAAACTGTTCAGACAGGAAAGGGTGATGTACTGACCAACGACCATGTTGGTCCTCGTTGGGTAGTTGAAGCTGCCCCCATAAGCTGGGACTTTGTGACCGAAGCTATATTTGGGCCGTGTTCCCTAATGGGTTAAGCCATGACTAGGTCGTGTAATATATTTCCCCATCAGTAGTCCCCTATTCTCGGTCATTATTCCTTGATCAGCGGGACTGAACGAGAATACAACCTTGGTCTGGAAGCTTCTGCGGTCCAGGATGGGACCCTTGCAAAGTAAAAGTGGTTGTCAAACATCTCTTGGTACTTCTCATGACCTTTGGCGTTACAACGGTGGCTCATTTAATTATTAGTATCAAGTAGTGAGTTTTCCAATGAGGCGAACGACGTCCCACAACTGTTTTCCCGAGATGTACCCCAACCGCTGCGTGCCACGTGTTTAATTCCCCCTGATCCTAAGCTCCCATTTCCATAGGAGTTTCCCCAACAGTGGATTAGCCAAGTCTGGGATCAATCTCCTCCGTTCATTACTCAAGCCAGTTATAAGGTTTTGAATTGTGAGTGAAGGGGGGGAATTATTTTCCCTCTAGCTACACTTCGAAAGGACGAAAAGCCTTCCTAACTCCACCGCCAGTTGAGATCGCCGTTCACAGCAAATCTTTTCGAACTTGAACTCATACGCCTGGGTAATTCTCCCTCCATTTCACTTTTCATTTTCTGCAATTGATTGGGCTTTCATTGTTTCTTGGACATGATTTTAGCTTCCCCATTTGTAGTCCCCTTCCTAGGGGTCCCTGGAGTTTTAGTCTGTTCAAGTCGCTAGGGTTCCGATACGTTCTATCCCTAATCATTTATGTCTGGGGGTAGGGGACAAATAGTAGTGTCCAGTTCTTCAGAGGAGGGTGAATCCTCCTTTCTTGAGGTCGTGCCTAGTAGTCCCCTGAACCCGAGTGAGAATTTATCTTCTGGTTCCACGCCTCTCGACCCCCGTTTCCCTGGGGTTCAGGAACCTTCGTCCACTAACATCCCATTCCTAGAACCTCCTAACTTTGCCTCTTTTGTCATACAGTTTCGATCCCTCAATTTTTTCTAGTCAATGAGAGTTTATCTATGGAGGGCTTAGAGGAGAATTTGGTCATGAGGCATTCTCGTCGCGAGGGGGCCTTTTCCTCCTGGCCTTCTACCGGTAATGAGACTACTTCTTTGGAAGCATTGGCCTCCTAGCAAGCCCAACGGGATGCCGTCTTGCAACAACCTATCGTGTAAGTGGAGCGTTTTCATATTCCTTTCACCACCGTCGGAATCGCCTCCACCATCGAGAGCCATAACTTGGAATGCGTTCAGGTTTAATTTTAAATTCCTGACATAACTTGTCCCAGAGTACGTACGCTTGACGAGCGTGCTTGCTTGAACATGGCTGGGGAATTTGTTTCTTCGATTGAGCTTTTCAAGTAGGACTTCGCTTTCTCATTCTTTCCTTCGCGAGGGAACTTCTTCATTTCCTGGGGATTGCCCTTGCCCCTGGTCAGTTGGTTCCTAACGCCTAGAGGATCCTGACTGGGAGCATGATCCTCTAGCATGTGGTTAGTGGTCGAGAGAAGCATATAACCCTCCAAGAACTGTTCTGGTGCTACAAGCCAGTAGAGAACCTCTATGGATACTGAGCCTTCAAGCCTGTAACAAGCGGGGTTTGGTCACCAGCGTTCCTTCCTCAATCAAGCACTGGAAGAGCAACTTTTTTTTTTTGTCTCTGAGGATGGTTGGGAGTTCCAACCCTGGGAGGTCATGGATGATGCTGCTCCACGGGTCCAACGAATCTGGGCGTAGCCACCCAAAGATGGTTAGTGCACTTTTGTTTTTGCATTCCCGTTCTTTGTCCCCTTTTCCCAACTAAACCATCACTGACTTGGGTAGGGTTTGTGTCTAGGTCGTGCTAAAAATCTAGAGATCTCTAAAGAGGGGAAGAGGATGAGGGACATTGGTCATGCATATGAGGATAAGACCTGGGTTACCCTGGTCACCCTAGATAATCTTAGTAAGTATCTCCTTGGATCCAAACTAACTTTTGATGCCCTAGATTTATTTCACTTAGAGGAGGTTTTGGACGTTTCTGAGATGTCAGGTGACTTGCATCATTTTTCCTTTTTCCCTTCTCTAATGAACTGCAATTTCCTTTATTATTGGCTAACTGGCCTGTGTATTTTCCAGGAAAGATGGGCAAGGTAGACAAGGAGGTCTAAAGGAGGCTGAATGAGCTGAAGGAGCCAGTAGTTCTGGGGCTCATTTCGCCAAACGACCAAGGATTTCTACACAATGGCAAAAAGAGAAAGAGGTAAGAATAGAGAAAGAGGCAAAGATGTCTGACCAGCTTGTTGGGAATGTGACGCCCTGTCCTCTGGGCACGTTAGGATATACATAAGTATAGGTAAGAAGAATATTCTAGCCATTCATTCATATTTAAATATCATAAATAGTATATCATTAAGAGTTTGAAACTAATTAAAAGTACATAACAATTACAGTTTCTCCAACGAATTCAACAAAAATTTACAATACGCTCGTGAAAACTGAACAAAAAGAACAAGTGGTAAAAACTCAATTCTTCAGCTAGCATTGTCGAGGTCTGCTGGCTCCTTCCACTCACTATGTTCTTCAATTCTGTCTTCTTCTTCGGGGGCGACTTTCTTAAAAAACTTATCACACTCATTTGTGGCACGAATGCCATGAGCCAAAGCATATAACCAAATTCCCTAAACCGTCTAATAAACTCACAACAAAATATCCTACAATACTTATCGTATAATACCCAATACAATTTAAGGCCTAAGAGAGAGACAATTTAACATTTTCAACAGGGTAAGCATGTATAAGAACAATTGTGTAAGTGTGTGATGCAGATGAATGCAATGCAGATGCCCAACCTGACTTGTATCCAGAAATAAAAATAGGAGTTCCACTTTAGGACTTATTTCTATTACTTGTATGGACTTATTATCATTATTGCCGCCTTAGGGACTTATTGTCATCACCATATGGGACTTGTTGTCAATGCCGCCTCAGGGACTTATTGTCATCGCCATGATGGGACTTTATATTATTGCCACCTCATGAATTTATTGTCAATGTTGTGATGGGACTTTATATTATTGCCACCTTAGGGACTTATTGTTATTTTCGTGATGGGACTTTATAGGGTTACCTACATTAAAAACTAGGATGCTCGCTTAGTATCAACCCAAGGTCTAAATTACCAAAACTAGAGTGCTAGTGACAAACCCGTGGTGCCCAACCGTATTCATAAATAATAAATCTTTCTTTGAAACACCGGGGACACTCCCAGGGTGCTCAGAGGGAATATATTCCAAAATAGCTACCAGGGACGCTTTAGACTAGGAGCCGAGAAAAGAATAATTTCAATATAACCCAACCCAATTTGAAAGATACAAAAGGACTTCGATAACCCAAGAAGAAATGTTAGAATGCTCATGATGTGCAATATATTTATCATGTGTAATTAATCGTAGCACGGCATAGATATGATATGGCATATGGTACAACTTGCTAAAGAATCAAGTATAAGCATGCAAAGCATAACCATAATTTATGTGACATAGAATCGAACAATTGGCATGAGTTCATTTCATCAAAAGTATCAATTTTATACACTAATTACTCACCAATTTCATATAAGGTTCACATACTCAAGTTTCATAAATAACACGCCACTCGCACACTTAGCCAATTTTAGGTAATTGTTTAATTGCTAGTTTTAAAATTGTAACAGTGTTTTGAAGTACTTAGACGTAGATTTAATTTATGCTATTTTAACACCATTTAAATAAAAATATTTTCTACAACTTTTATATTTGTCACTAAGGTAAGATCCCAAGGAACGGGGTCATTTATTTTATTTAAGTAAAAACCGTTCAACATTTTACAGAGAAAAATACAGTAATTGGGCATCTATTGGCCACGGTTTTGGGGTATCAATTCAAGGGCTATAGGTCTGTTTTTTGGTGAGGTTTTATTTTAATGTGTTCCCTACAAGTGTCATGTTTTGTTCTAGGGCAAGTTGTTTGGAAAACATTTGAGATTTTGATCAATTTATAAAAATGGTTTAGTCAGCCTAAAAAGAGTTTGCAGAATATGTTTTTAACAGAGAATGCTCAAAACCTTTGGGATACCATCCGAGGGTATTTTGGGCTGATTTTTGCTCAGTATTTAGTTTAATATGTTAGCAACATTTTTTATATTTACCACATTTGGATTTTGCTTTTAAATATTTAGGGTTCAGGTCTTACATAAATGTGTGACAAAGAGATCTGTCAGTCACTGAATCTCAATAGTGACTTTGGGAAGGGCTTTGCCTATCAAGACTTCATAATTTTGGCTCATTGTTGGTGGACAGAAAGATAAATGTGTTCTCTACAAAGTTTATGTTTTGACCCAAGCTCGGTTCTCACTCTAACTTAGGGTTTCTAGGTCTGCAACTCAGAGTGGTTAAGATCTAACACTCTTTAGAATAAATGACATATCTGGATTTCTACCCAACGAAATCACTTCAAACCAATTTTTTATGAAAGATAACTAAAAAATATAGGCCTGAACACAAAATTTACTTTAAGAACATTTTTCTACAATTAGTTATGATATGTTAAAGTTCATGGCAGAAAGTAGGTAAGCCCAGAAAATTAGGTTACCTAGGGTTTTAGTTGCTTAGCTCATGCGGTGTCCATTATTGTTGTGGTTTCTTTGCTTGCATGTTATAAACCCACATAAACCAAAATTTCAGAACATGTTTAGGCCATAAAACACAAAAATAAATACATGCAAACACATGCAAAACTTGTTCATACATAAACAGCCCATAAACTACTACTACGACGTCTTTTTGAGTTATTCTTTGTTTAATTCTTTTAGGGTTGATTATAGAAATGGATTGAAGGCTATCTTATGGGAGAATATCATAGGGCTTTATAGAATTTACTTACTTGTTTTGATGCTCTAAAGGTTGAGGAAGGGTGGGACTTGGCTTTGTAGCTCACACCTTGAACCTTCGTAGCTTCTCCTTCTTTTTTCTCTCCTTCTCTCCTTCTTTTCTTGAGAACACTTAGAATATTTTTCTAAACTCTCTCCCTCACTATGTTGCACGAAATTGAGGAGGAGAATGAGGGATATAGGACCTTATTTATAGAAATTTTGATAATATATTTAAGAATTAAGGTGTAAGTATTTTTTTTAATTTTTTTAAACTCTGATTGGTTACATGGGAGGTGGGAATGCTTTTGAGACTTACACAAATCAGATATGGCAGCTAGGGATTTCGTCTATGGGCTGTTTGGGGTAGATGAAAAGCTATTTTGCATTAATTTAGGGTTTAGATTGTATTTTGGTACCATTTTGTGCAAGAAAATACATAAAATATTAATTTCATGTTTCTTGTTGGTATCTTAACCTTCTAAAACCTATTATATTGATGTGTTTATAATTAATTTAGTCTTTCCATGAATTATCATAATTTTTGTAACAATTAATTAAATAGGTGTAGGCTTTTAAGTCAATTTAAGCTAGTTTGACAAGAATTAACTTTTTTACTTATTTATTGTGTAGAGATTTTAAATAATAATTTGTTTGCTTTTATTAACCTATATTATTATATTATTATGTATATTACTTGTATAAAAAGTCTTGGGTCATAATAATACTTAATTTATATAACTTTTTCTCATTTTAAGCTTAAAAAAAATGCGAAATAGTCACTTTTTGGGCACAAACTCCAATGTGGCTGGCCACTAAGGGTGTCCATGTGTCAAATTTTAGATTTTTAAAACTTTTTGCTGTACTTGGGGCAAAATTGTCATTTTACCCTAACTATAAGAAATTTTGATTTTTAATCTAATATTTCTTGTTATTTACTTAATTTAGGATGTTAGGAGTCTTCTCTGAGTATTAGGGTTTTGCCTCTAAGCATTTGATTTCTTTAGAGTTTTCGAATCGAATTAGGGTTTTTGGACCGAGTTAGGGTTTCTATCCTTCTAGCGACCTAAGATCTTGTCAACTAACTGTCTCTACTGCTAAGATTTGGATTGGATCGTTACACTGGTCATTATAAACCGGGTTGCTACAATGAGGGTCTGTACCGGGGTGTTATAAACTACCCCCCTTAAACAAATTTTGTCCACAACATTTTGTTTCGTACTTCATCGTTTGAATTGTTGGGGATGATTTACTAGCATTGTGCCTTCTCGTCTTGACTTTCATACTTCCGTGGTGCTGCCCTAGAGCTACTATTAATAGAATTGCTTTTCCTCCGGAGTGCCTAGCCTTGGGTCTCTATTGAGCTCTCTTTGAAGTTACCTTCTTGTATTCGCATACAACTCGTGGTAACTCGGGGGCTGACAGGGCATTTGTATCGGCAAGCATGTAAGCTAGTCTTACGTTGTAGTTACTTGATCTACACACCTTTGTGTTACTCGGTGTCAGGGTTTCATGTCATTTTTCTTGAATTCGTACAATAGTGTCATTCTCTACTTGTGCCCATATCTTCTCTTATCGACAATCTATGATAGTGTGATGTCTAGAGAGCTAGTCTATTTCGAGAATCACGTCGTATTTGTTAAAATGCCTGATTCGCAGGTCGAATGTCATAAGGGTGTTGGTACTCTCAACATGCATGCTCTATAAATAAAGTCTACTTGCGTGTGATATTCTAAGGATGTATCGACACTTATAGTTTGATCTAACACTTTGGGTTCTATGAACAGAGATTGCCTACATGCCAAAAATATGAAAAAAATGGGATGCTCTAGAATCAAACAACACTTTCACTAAAGTATTGAGTAGCACGAACATACCTTGCATAACTTGGGTTCCTTCTACTTCCTCCCTTTGTAGAGCAAAGATGTGTCCTCCCTGGGGCCTCTAGTTTTTGTAAGCGGTGGCCTTCCCCTCCTATTTTGTTGGTTAGTTGCTAGTCGGGCAACCTAAACTAGCTGCGGGTACTTTGGAGGCTGGTTTCGGGGTTGCCTCTACTGCTGGGAGTGGTTTCTCAGAGTCCTATGTCGTAGGTGCGGGCACATAGACCTCTTATGTCCTGGTTGGTGACATTTAAAGCAGACTATAAATTTGGTAGAGGAGTCCCTTGGCTGCTCTTGTCTATTCTCTTGTTGATATGGCTTCCTTAGAACAAACACTCATTTGCCTTTTACTGGTCCTCCAGAGCTGGTGTTTCTTTTCTTCTAGTTCTAAATCCTTATAGAGTCAGCTAAGTATGTTTCCACCAATAGGGCTTCTTGCACTACTTGAGCATAAGTCAAAAGCTGTAAGCAGATGACCCTAGTTCAGATAGAGGGTTCTAGGCCCCATTCGATCTTTTGTGCCCTTGATTCTTCGTCTGGTATGGGGGTTGCGGCGAATCGGCTCAGCTCTTCGAAGTGGTTGACTTATTGGGTTACTGACATAGATCCTTGTTTTAACTCCATAAATTCTCTGACTTGTCCTTGTCGGAAGGGAGCTGGGAAATACTTTCCAAAAATATTTTTTCAAATTGATTCCAAGTCAGAGCTGCCACATCTTGGGTGTTGTCTATCATAGACCACCAGTAGTTGGCTTCTCCTTCCAGTAGGTGTGCTGCTAAAGCTACTCGATCGACATCGATTTGCACTCCTATGGAGTTAAATAATTTATTGATAGCTCTCAGCCATTCTTCGGCTACTCTCGGTTCTGCTCCTCCCTTGAATGTAGGGGTTCGTTGTTTTCTGAGTTCTGATAGGAACCACACCCTATCTCAGATGTGAGGATGGTTAATGCTGGTGGTAAGCTCACGCAAGACCTGGCTTAACCCTAGTGCTTCTTTGTTTACAAGTCCATCTGCTGGCGGTTGATGGTTAGGTCGTTTACCTGCCATCTAAATAAAGAGGGAAGGTGTTGTGGTTGGTGAGTCTTCTTTTAAGGTCTTAATTATTTTTTAGTTTTAGGATCTCGTGGAGTTAATTTAAGACTTATTCATTTCTATTTCTTATCATTCGAGTTCGAGTACAAACAACGATTACAAAGAGCGAAGCACATAACACATAGGGGCCCAATTAGAATAGGTATGGATAAAACTATCAGATTTTAACTGCGAAGTCCCACGCTACTTCCAAGTTTCACAGCGTTTCCATTGTACTTCCACGTGCCACACTCCTACAGGTCCCATGCGAGCTTTATCGGAGATGGCGATAGGAACTTTCGTGTAGTCTTCGTTAGAGATGATGTATGAGCCCTTACTTAGCAGTTCTTGTAGTTAGATGGCAGATCTTCAAAGAAGATCTTCAAAACACGTTAAGCGCGAACACTGGATGACATTTTGTGTTTTAACTCCAGGTAGAGATCTGCTTCGTGACTCGATGATGTGCCAGATGGTTCTTTTACGGATGTGCACGACCCAAGTTTCTCGTGAAAGTGCTAAACTCTAATAAATTTCTCATTGATCTAGGTCTTAGGGGAGGCTACCTGGGCAGCGAGTGGTCAAACGTTTAGCCACGGATCTCGACTGCATGATACGTGGCTGGGGTTTAGAATGACTTAGGGAAGTTGAACAAATCCTTTTTCGAGATTCAATGGAAGATTTCCAAATGGTTCAAAAGATAGGTTGAATGAGGTTAAATAGTCACAGTTAAGGTAGTCACCATTGACACAAATTGAATGGTTATTTTGGGTTCAAATATAGGTGAAGCAAGATGAGGACAGTGAACAATACCTAAACAAATATCCTTGGAACTAACCCAGTATGATTAGATTATGATAAAAGAGATGTTAAGCAATGGGTAGCCGAACTAGATAAGTGCACTAAAGTTACGTCGGCCTAACGTACTTCAATTCAAGTATCCAACTCTACTCCCCTAGTTAGGATTTTAAGAGTGTACAAAAGAATTTACAAGATCATTGCAACAGATTACAGTTTCAGAATCGAGAGAAGATGAACGATGGTAAAGGTTTTATCAATGTCGAATGTTCGAAAAGGGTAATTAACAAAGAATTGATCTTGAGTTCTACAGAAGATGAGTTAGTTTAAGGAGGTTGACTTGAATCAGAGGAGAATCAAATGAAAATACAGGTCATCATTGAGGCGTGAAAACTTGAGAACAAAAGTGTTTCCTAGGATTGAATTTTTGATAGGATTATCAACAAGACTTGGGTGCATAAAGGTTACCGACGAATGACACCTGACGGTACCATTGAGGATTGAGGATATAAGAAGGAAGGATATGCAATGAACTACAATTAGGTATAAAAGTTGATATAAAGGTTTATGGTAAAAGAGAAAAGAACTTATAAGGATGAAGTTATGGGGCTCTAACGGTGGTTCTCGAGGTGATATCTAAAATTTCTCCTAGTGTATACTCTCGTCTACCCCCCTTAAATTAAAATAACCTGTACGAATCTCTGATCCTCGATCTCGATGCTCTTACTCGTCCTTCGCATGTAGATTCCCTGCTGCTTCTGATCCTAGTAACGTCCTACAAGACTCGCTATAGGACTTAGACGCAGTAGATTTTAGTTCTTATAATATATAAATGATAATTATAATTAATACAGCGCACCCTACAGAGTTTCTACGTGACAGAACGCATGGTTTTCCACAACCCAAGGCCTGAAAGTTCACTAAACTTAGGCTTTGAGACCAACTGTGACACCCCGTCCTTCGGGCACGTCGAGACATACATAAGTATAGGTAAGGAGAATATTCTAGCCATTCATTCATATTTAAATATCATAAATAGTACATCATTAAGAGTTTGAAACTGATTAAAAGTACATAACGATTATAGTTTCGTCAACGGATTCAACAAAAATTTACAATACGCTCGTGGAAACCGAACAAAAAGAACAAAAGGTAAAAACTCAATTCTTCAACTAGCATTGTCGGGGTCCGCTGGCTCCTGCCACTTACTCTGTTCTTCAATTCTGTCTTCTTCTTCAGGGGTGACTTTCTTAAAGAACCCATCACACTCACTTGTGGCACGAATGCCATGAGCCAAAGCCCAGAAGCAAATTCTCTAAACCGTCTAATAAACTCACAACAAAATATCCTACAATATATATTGTATAATACCTAATACAATTAAAGGCCTAAGAGACAGACAATTTAATATTTTCAACAGAGTAAGCATATATAAAAATAATTGTGCAAGTGCGTGATGCAGATGAATGCAATGCAGATGCTCAACCCGACTTGTATCCAGAAATAAAAATATGAGTTCCACTTTAGGACTTATTTCTATTACTTGTATGGACTTATTACCATTATTGCCGCCTCATAGTTTTATTATCACCGCCGTGATGGGACTTGTCGTTATTGCCGCCTCAGGGACTTATTGTCATAGCCGTGATGGGACTTGTTGTTATTGTCGCCATAGGAACTTATTGTCATCGCCGTGATGGGACTTTATATTATTGCCACCTTAGGGATTTATTGTCAATGCCGTGATGGGACTTTATATTACTGCCACTTCAGGGAGTTATTGTCATTACCATGATGGAACTTTATAGGGTTACCCACATTAAAAACTAGGATGCTCGCTTAGTATCAACCTAAGGTCTAAATTACCAAAACTAGAGTGCTAGTGACGAACCCGTGGTGTCCAACAGTATTCATAAATAAAAAATCTTTCTTTGAAACACTGGGGACACACCCAGGATGCTTATAGGGAATATATTCCAAAATAGTTACAAAAATAGCTACCAGGGACACCCTAGACTAGGTGCCGAGAAAAGAATAATTTCAATATAACCCAATCCAATTTGAAAGATACGAAAGGATTTCGATAACCCAAGATGAAATGTAGGAATGCTCATAATGTGCAATATATTTATCGTGTGCAATTAATCATAGCATGGCATATATTTGATATGGCATATGGTATAACTTGCTAAAGCATCAAGTACAAGCATGCGAAGCATAACCGTATTTTATGTGACATAGAATCAAACCAATGGTATGAGTTTATTTCATCAAAAGTATCAATTTCATACAATAATTACTCACCAACTTCATGTAAGGTTCACATACTCATGTTTCATAAATAACACGCCACTCGTACACTTATCCAATTTTAGGTAATTGTTTAATTGTTAGTTTTAAAATTGCGATGGCATTTTAAAGTACTTAGACGTAAATTTAATTTATGATATTTTAACACCATTTATATAAATCTATTCCCTACAACTTTCATGTTTATCACTAAGGTCAAATCCTAAGGCACGAGAGTCATTTATTTTATTTAAGTAAAAACCGTTCAGTATTTTACAGAGAAAAACACAGTAATTGGGCTTCTGTTGTCCACGGTCTTCGGGAATCAATTCAAGGGCTATAGGTCTTATTGTTGGTGAGGTTTTAGTTTAAGGTGTCACCTACAAGTTTCATGTTTTGTGCTAGGGCAAGTTGTTTGGAAAACGTTTGAGATTTTGGCCAATTTATAAAAATTGTTCAGTCAGCCCAAAAAGGGTATGCAAAATGTGTTTTTAACAGAGAATGCTCAAAACTTTTGGGGTATCATCCGAGGGTATTTTGGGCTTATTTTCACTCAGTATTTATCTTAATATGTTATCTACATTTTTTATGTTTACCATTTTTGGATTTGGCTTCTAAAAAGTTAGGTTTTAGGTCTCACAAAAATGTGTGACAGAGAGGTCTGTGAGTCACTGAATTTCAATAGTGACTTTGGGAAGGGCTTTGACCTATCAAGCATTTATATTTTTGGGTTATTTTTCATGGAAAGAAAGATAAATATGTCCTCTAAAAGGTTTATGTTTTAACCTAAGCTCGGTTCTCACTCTAACTTAGGGTGTTTAGGTCTGCAACTCAGAGTGGTCAAGATCTGACACTCTTTTAAAAAAATGGCATATCTGGAGTTCTACCCAACAAAATTACTTCAACCCAATTTTTTTATGAAATATAACTCAAAGATCTAGGTCTGGACACAAAAGTAAATTTAAAATCATTTTTCTACAATTAGTTATGATGTTTTAAAGTTCATGGCAGAAAGTAGGTAAGCGCAAAAAATTAGGTTACCTAGGGTTTTAGTTGCTTAGCTCATGCAGTGTCCATTATTGTTGTGGTTTCTTTGCATGCATGTTATAAACCCACATAAACCAAAACTCCAAACACATGTTTAGGCCATGAAACTCAAAAATAAACACATGCAAAACTTGTTCATACATAAACAGCCCATAAACTACTCATACGACGTCTTTTTGAGTTATTCTTTGTTTTATTCTTTTAGGGTTGATTATAGAGATGGATTGAAGGCTATATTATGAGAGAATATCAGAGGATTTTAGAGAATTTACTTACTTATTTTGATGCTCTAAAGGTTGTGGAAGGGTGGAACTTGGCTTTATAGCTCACACCTTGAACCTTCCTAGCTTCTCCTTCCTTCTTCTCTCATTCTTCTCATAAGAATACTTAGAATATTTTTCTAAACTCTCTCTTTCACTATGTTGCACGAAATTGAGTTGGAGAATGAGGGATATACGGCCTTATTTATAGAAAATTTGGCAATATATTTAATAATTAAGGTGTAAGTATTTTTTAAATATTTTTTAAATATTTTTAAACTTTGATTGGTTGCATGGGAGGTGGAAATGCTTTTGAGACTTACACAAATTAGATATGGCAGCTAGGGATTTTGTCTAGGGGCTGTTTGGAGCAGTCCAAAAGCTTTTTTTCATTAATTTATGGTTTAAATTGTATCTTGGTACCATTTTGTGCAAGAAATACATAAAATTTTAATTTTATGTATCTTTTTGATATCTTAACCTACTAAGAACTATTATATGGATGTGTTTATAATTAATTTAGTCTTTCCATGAATTATCATAATTTTTGTAGAAATTAATTAAATAGGTGTAAGATTTTAAGTCAATTTAAGCTAGTTTGACAAGAATTAACTTTTTGACTTATTTATTATGAAGAGATTTTAAATAATAATTTATTTACTTTTGTTAACCTATATTATTATATTATTATGTATATTACTTGTATAAAAAGTCTTGGATCATAATAATGCTTAATTTATACAACTTTTTCT